>PKML01013957.1:9879-20173 GCA_002933935.1 Eutrema yunnanense | reverse complement strand
GCTGTAAAATCCTATTTATAACCTAAATCACGATTTGGGGCCTTCTTGTAATTATCAAAGTCTTCTGGGCGCTTTTGCAATTCTCTAAGACTTCATAACAAGTCGCGGCCCATGAAATCTCGATGAGTGTCGATCGATACCAGGGGGTATCGATCGATGCTTGGTGCTCAGATCGGGCTCTTAGTCATCAGACTTCAGTCTCGCTCCAGAATGCTCCAGAAAAGCTCCAATAATTCCAATTAAGCTCCAAACGTGCTATAACCTGTGAAAGACTCTAAAAGACTCCAAAACACTAGAAAAGACTCTATAAAAGGACTTATATCATGGCTTAAACAGGGTAAAAACCATGATATATCACTTTGAATCGCCAATGCCTTCTTGTTCAGGATTTCCCTCGGATCCCTCTGTTAGATTTCCCTCGGATCCCTCGGTTAGAGTTCCCTCGGATCCCTCGGTTAGAGTTCTCTCGGTTCCCTCAGCTACAAGCTTTCCCTCGGTTCCCTCATCTACAAGCTTTCCCTCGGTTCCCTCAGCTACAAGCTTTCCCTCGGTTCCCTCAGCTACAAGCTTTCACTCGGTTCCCTCAGCTACAAGCTTCGGTTCAGGTGGCTTCTTCTTGATGCTGCTTAGTATCACATCATCCTCCCCCAGTTGAAAAGGATTTGTCCTCAAATCTGCCAAGAACAAAGCTAAGTTAGAACCATTGAAGTAAATCAAAATATGCTCACCTTGCAAACAGATCTTGTAGGCATTGATATGTTCTATGACTCGGAAGGAATAGCCCCCTTTTAGCATCAGCTTGGACTCCTCTTGGGCTGGAAAGCGTTTCTCCTTCATACGAATCCAAAAATGTTATCCATGCTCAACGTTCACATTGCTCTCCTCTTGTATATCATGTGCACTTTCAAAAACTCGAAACAAAAGATTATAGGTGCAAAAGACAGACTCATTCTGACCAACAAATTGTTTATCACTTAGATCATCTAAAATAAATTTTAAAGGCTCATCATGATCATCTAAGTGTTTTCTAAAATTCAGAATACTATCATAGTAAACAACTTCTCAAAAGAACAATTCAGTATTATTCGAAGCATTACCAGCTCTAATGAATTTATCAATACTCATCAAAACAGAATACATCAAGAAATAACTAGGCTCACACGATTCACGCTTATCAAATAGGAAACCTTTTTGTTTAAAGAACTGTCCAAGGATAAATCTCTCACTAGACTGAAATACATCCATCAATTTTTCATTAAGAATAGCAAGTAAAACATACCTTAGAATTATTGTATCAAACACAATAATTCCCTTACCTTTTTGAATGTCAAAAGAATTCACATTAATGTTTGCTCATTGTAAGCACTTCTTGTATGTTTTGCACATGATCTGTGCTGGAATTTGGTATGGTTCATAATTCCTTGAGTCCTCAAAGTCAGAATAGTCACTGAATCCAAATTTCAAAAGTCCCTCGGCCCTCGTTCCTCCTTCTTGTTCGATTTGAAGTTTGTGAGCCAAATCGTAACATGTTTGTCCTAACAGCAAAATAACAAGATCATTAGTCATAAAATATGCATTTAGTTGAGGAATCTTACCTGTCTCAAACGAGGTTAGACGATTTTGATGCTCCTTTAGCTCAACAGGCTTCTTCTTGAAGGTGAGGCCATCGTGTAGGGTTTTCAAAGGAAGTATAAATTCCACTTGCCCAAACTGGATTCTGCTTTGACCAGTATATTCAAAAGGGTCACTTGGTCGATGAAAAACATTTCTCTCAGTAGAAATTCAAAGTTTTTTCTCATCACTCAGCCTTTGCAAGTAATTCACTATTTTGCTCTCGGGGAGAAAGGATGGATCGATCTAGCTAAGGATCGATCGGTCGTTTAGTCTTCTGCCTGGCCAAAATATTTCTATCGATTGTTCGTTGAAAAGATCGATCGGTCCCTTTGTTTTCTCTTTGGCCGAACCAATTCGATCGATCGGTCGGGTATAAGATCGATCGATCGTTTCCTCTAAGCATTTTTTAAGTTTATTTTCTTCTGCACGGACAGGTGCTAGCTCCTTTGGATCATATCCTGTGTCTTTAGGATCCTGCAAAAGAGAAGAATCATCACTAGGAGATGACAGCTCTGGTGCAACGTTAGTTAAACTCACAAGTAAACAAATTTAGGCAAAAGCGGTTTAGAAAATGAGGTTTGTTTAATCTCACCAGCCTTTTCATCAGAGATAGAGTGAGTAGTCAAAATTTCTTTGCCTTGCACGCCTTTATTATGAACCGTAAGACTCTTGCTTGAAATCTGCTTCAGCTCATCGTACATGTTAGGCTTCTTTATTTCAGAATACCTAGAGCTCAAACTCGTTCTCATACATATCAGTTTTTCTCAGCTAGCTCACCCTCAAGTTGCTCTTGTTGATTATCCATCCTCTGATGCCGTTCTTTGCCTTGTTGTTTCATCATATGCTCTAGACGAGCCACCATTGATTCCAGAAACAGTTTGTCGATGTTGTTGTTGCTATTTCCTCCATCTTCAACCATCTTGCACCTGAAAAATAAAACAGCAAACAAAACCAATAACAAGTCCTCACAACAACAAAATTCTAAAATAAATTGACAGCAAACTGAATCACAGTGAAACAAAAATACTAAAACACAAAGTGAGACACAAACTGATATAAGACCTGCAACTTAGTAAATCACGCAGCACAACATGAAGAGTCACAAAAATTGTGGCCAGACCTGAATGAACACAACTCGAACAGAACTGAAACAATAACACACTAAAAATTAACCTGCAACCCTAACAAATCACGCCACAAATAACTGAGACAGAGTAGATCGATTCAAACACACTTAAAACCCAAAAAAAAATTTTTGGATAGATCTAAACGAAAACAACCTAAACAAGTAACTAGATGCACGAAAATCACAAAGAAAAATTATGAACAGGTTTCGACACACATAAGAAGATGAACAGTCAAGAAAATGCAAAGAAAAATAAGAACATATTCGAATAGATAAGAAAATATAGTGACTACCAAGCTTCGATGTGTGCTCTGATACCACTCAATAAGATCATCCCTAGAATCGTCACAAAGAAGCTGGATTTTATGAGATAGATGCAGAAGTATTGCGGAAGAGACTTCTGTTTTGAGAGAGAGAGAGACGGTGAAGATGTTGCACCGCAACGAACCGCCCATAAGACAAGAGATAGATGAGACGAAGAAGATGTTGCAAAGCAACGATTCGATCTCATGAGACAAGAGAGATTTTCGACACAGATTTTAGATAGAAGGTTGATTTGATTAAAAATGTTTGTGACCCAAATCCAGGGTGAGTTGCAACAAGGAGAGAATAGAGTTTATAAAGAAAACAACAAGGAAAAACCCTAAATGGGCCTTGCTACAAAAACGAAAATAGATATAGATGGGCCTTGCTTCCTTCATGTCACACGAAATGGGCTTGTTGGGCTTGAGGAAGATCACAAGATGGGTCAATAATATTGTGGCACATTTGGCCTCGTTAAAAACCTATATTCGTAAAACATAGTGGGACAAAAATGAAGACAGGGAAAAAGAGCATGCAAATTATTCACAAACCCACCTAGTGATTTCTTTGGGCCTGAATCGTAACCGGTGTGGTTAGATGTGTCTTTGAATCACCAATGCCTTCTTTTTCAGGATTTCCCTCGGATCCCTCGGTTAGATTTCCCTCGAATCCCTCGGTTAGAGTTCCATCGGATCCCTCGGTTAGAGTTCCCTCGGTTCCCTCGGTTCCCTCAGCTACAAGCTTTCCCTCGGTTCACTCAGCTACAAGCTTTCCCTCGGTTCACTCAACTACAAGCTCCGGCTCAGGTGGCTTCTTCTTGATGCTGCATAGTATCACATCAGTGTCTGAGCTTTATGAGTTCCCGCCATTTTCAAACTTCTTTCCGAGCTTTGATTTCTGTTTTGTTTAAGGACAAACAAATATCTAAGTCTGGGAGAGTTGATAACACTCGTTTTTACACCTTTTAGGCATCATTTTAAGATCTTTTGCATGTGTTTTAACTCAGTTTCTAATGGTTTTCAAGTGATTTCAATGTTTTGGAGTTTCAAAAGTGTTTTCATGTAATTTGGGTAAAAAATGACAGTGGAGCAAAAGTCCCGTTTTTGGAAAGATTCAAATCGTCATAAGTTCGACATCAAATGGAGACTTTTTTCACCGTCTGATCAAGCTCTATTTTGGACACAAGACAGAAGGAATAACCACCTTTCACCTCCAAGTGATTTTAGGACGATCCAACGGTTCAATCACAACAACCATGAAGAGAAATGAAGTCATTCCAAGCTGTCAAGTAGAAGCATGATGAAAGCACTCCTGGCCAAGACCAGAAAGTTTGTTCTCACGGCCAAAGACAGTTTTTCCAAGACCATAATCATTTTCTCATGGCCAGATCAACTTCGTACGGGATCAAGCACAACTTCAAACCCACTTCAAATACGTCATTTGTTTTGCCCAAAGATGAACCCTAGACATCTCTAAACACCAGAAGGCCATATCAATATATCACCCATGCCTCTCAGGGCAGGGACCACCGAAAATTATCATACTCACATAGCAATAGCCGCTTTTCGTTTTAGTTCTTTGTTCTTCGTTCTTCGGGAGCAGATTTGCCGAATCTTAGTCCCAAGAGTTCTGCAGTTTCAACTTTGTACTTCATAAAGAGGATTTTGAAACCATCTTATCTCTTTTACTCTACTATTTTCACAACTTATTATTAATATGACGATGATTTGCAATTCCATGTCTAAGTAGTTTACTTGTTGGGTTTTAAGGGTTTTCGAAGGGGTTTAATCATGGATCTATCTTATTAGGTTGTTAGAGTTAGGATAATTTATTAGGTTCTTCGTTCTATTCTTGTTCGTTAATGCATGTTGCTTGATTGATCACCTAGCGACTGATCTAAGGAAGATAAAACCACGAAAGTGCTGAATTTATCAACCTGGACTAGAGTAGGCGAGCAATTGTGTTATAAGATACGAAAACATACTTATAGGGCGTTGTGAGCGTATATGAACTCGATTCTATTGCTGATCAAGCTGTGTGGTTACCAACGAAAGCTGAGTAATTAAGTTGTTTAGTTCTAGGTGTTTATTGCTACGAAAGTAGGATAGATACAATTTTTTGTTCCAGTTCTAGAACCAGTCGACTAAGTCGCTTGAAATCCTAACCAATAACTTGTTTGGTCTGATCCATGAATCCCGGAGAATTTCCTGTTGCCCAACGTTTTTAATCATTGAATTTCCATCGTTTATTTTATGTTTCATTTACTTATTTTAGCTAGCTACCAACCGTGACACAACCTCCTGAATTTGATAAGTCTAGATACAAAGTTAGAATTAGTACGATGTCCTAAGTACACAAGTCTTTGTGGATTTGATCCCTAAATACTAACGTGATTGATGTGCACTTGCCGTTGTTTTATTATGATTAAAACCTGACTCTACATCAAAATGCATTCATGTTATTATAGTATTGATTTACAATACGACATTGCATTATAATATAAAATTATATAAACATAATAAAAAAAATATACAAACTAAATTATAAATTATTCGTTATACCAAATTTCAACCAAATTATTTTCGTAATGCTCCCATATATATTAATATTTTATTTTTATTTAAGTTGTTTATTTAATTTTATACGTAAAATAAAATTTATAAGATATATGTGAAATATTGATGATATATAAAATTGTAGACTTAAAATAATAGAAAAAATAATAATGTTATTTCGGAAATATATAATTGTAAGGACTAAAATGTAAAAAAAAATATATATAAAACTTCAAATTTGAGGTTTTTAACTGTTGAGGTTGTTGGAGTACACGAAACCTCAAAAATGAAAATATGAAGTTGATTTTGGAGATGCCTAAGAACAATTACACCAAATTTGAAGTTGATCGCCTTTTAGCAATGTTTTTTTTTTACAAAAAGTATCCTTTTGTTTTTGATATTACTATATATTTCCCATTTAGCATAACAATATCAGAGTGTTTAATTTCTCGGATTCTTCCAATGGAACTTGACAAAAGTTTTCTTGCTTTGAATGAGTCTTTCAAAAAATAAAAATGATGTTAACGAGTCCTTGAAACAATCTCACAGCAAACGACTTAGAAATCAGCTTACGAGTGACAATCTTCACAAACACTTAAAATCATCTACTCAACATCTCAATTACCGAAGTTAAAAACATAACTTAGTTTGTAGGAAGAAGAAGAAAATGTCGTCTCTGAAACATAGACAAACAAAGTTTGCAAAAGTCTCTGTTCCATTTCCTGATCTTTAATAGCTCACTTTTAAACTTGATGCTACTTGATCATACCTAACGCATAGATTTCCTTCAGAGAAACTTGTAAGTTTGGTTCCTTTAGCTCAAGCTCCGACCTAAACCGTCTTATACCAGTTAAAGTGTACACAATAATATGTTTCACCTTTGTCAACTGCTCAGAAACTGAGCAAGGTTGAAGCGGTTGTTTGCACTGCAAGTTTTTCGGATCAGCACCGGATTTGTTTGATGCCCGAGTGCAGCGAGAGGGTCCTCCTTCTGTAGAAACACGAGCTCTGTTTTGGACCTGAGACTCAGTTTCTTCTTGACCATCTTCTTCTTCATTTGGGAGATATTCCCATGTTTATCATTGTATATATTCTCTTTGCTTTCTAGTTTGATTTATGGTTCTAGGGCCTTTTGATGTTTTTGTTGAGTGGTTGCAAGGTTCTTGATGGTCTCAAGGTCATGGCAAAGCAACAACGGTGTTCAATGTCGGAGCTCAAGTGCCTCTCCTAAAAGGTCACACCACCACTCCCTTTTCTCCATCTCAAAGGTTTGAACCACACTCCATTTCATTGTACATTCGCCTTTTTGCATATTTTTGCTCTCTCTTGACTTTTGTTGCACCGAGACGGCGCAATTCAAGTTTGGGGGAGGGGTTTGTGTCATTTGACCTTGTGTTTTGTTTTCTTATTTTTCTCTTTGCATACTTGAGTCTCATGAATAGAAAAACCACAAAATTTTTAAAATTTTGAACATAAAAAGAAGCAGGTAATTGCATTTCGCATGATTAAGATTGAGTCTAGATGCATATTGGTTTGCACTCACTTGCATTGGGAGAAATATCCATGTGGAATATAAACTTAAGAGCTTGAATTAATGCCCTCGTTAGGAGTTTTTTGATGCATTTGAGCGATCACGAAGTTAAGGATGATCCATGCTTTGATCTTGCGGGTTGAGTGTTTATATTTTGGTTGAAGCATGCTTTGATTTGATCCCAACTCTATCTAGTAAATTCTAATCTTGACTCGAAATTATCATGCTTTTGAATTGAAGAGTGGACTCATGGATACCATATACATATTTGAGCTATTTTTTTCCCTTTTTACCACTCTTGTTAGGTCAAATAGCCGATTCCCACCTTTGGAACGGTTAACCACACCCTAAACCAAACCTTCCTTCAAACCTTCATGTCTTGTGTGTGTCGCGAGGACTAAATTCGAATGAACTTAGCAAAAAATGTTGAGTTTGGGACAACAAGGATAAGCTTTCATGTAGAACTAGCTCACACATCAATGAGCTAGACATAGGCTAGGATAGATAGTTTGGGAGTTTGGGGTGCTGTTGAAAAGAAAAAGAGAATTTGGAGAAAGCAAAAGATATGGAGAAAGGAATGGGGGAAAAAAAGTTGGATTGGTTTGAAACAAGAAAGTGATTTAGCTCCAATTGTTGAATTGTAAGGATCTCTAAGTGTGAAAGAAAGCAAAGAGCCAAAATGGCTAAGTCATCCTAAGGATGAAATGGAGACAAGTCGTGCAAGGAAAAGAGGAGCTGAAGGAAAAGAAAAGATGAGAAGCCAATCCAATCAAGTTTGAAGAAGAAGTACCCCAAGTGAAAAGTGATGAGAAGTGCGGGTTTGAGAAGGCAATAAACGCCTTCTGATAAGGGTAGCTTAGGAATAGATCTTGATGGGTTTAGAGATAGGATTGGGGTTCATATTGGGGCATTGGGTAGATGAAAGTCATCCTTGTATGCATCGGTTGTTCCTTACTGTTAGCATTTTACCAAAGTTCATTCTTTCGTGAGAGATCCCTTTGTTTAAAAATACCCACATGATTGAGATCAGTTTTATCTCAAGTCATTTCCCTAAGGCAAATGAGTTCACTTGATTTGCATTTGCATAAGCATGATCCACCATTGAAGTTAATGAATGTTAAAGAGTTGTGGGTTTAGGAATGCTTGTGAATGCTAAGGCTTAGACCAAGTTTGTGTAGTAACGATTATGGCTAAATCTTTTAAAGTAGAGATTGTTATGCACCATGTAACTACTCTCAAGGGCATTGGTTCGAACTGTTTTGTTAATATTCTCGGACTTGATCTCTCACTTCAACCTCTCTCTCTTCTTGTTCTTATTTGTTTGCTTGAGTGCAAGCAAATGAGTAAGTTTGGGGGAGTTGATATTCTCATATTTTACGTGTTTTAGAATGCATTCTACTTAGCGTTTTGAGTCACATGCATGCATAATCATTGTTTTCCTTAGTGTTTTGGTCTAAATTAGAGTCTAGCTAGGTTGCATTAAGTCCTAGTGAGTCTTGCATCATTTGGAGTGTTTTATAGGTGCTTGGAGTCATTTTGGAGAAGTTTGTAGTAATGGAGCAAAAGGACCATTCCAAAGCGTCTAAAAAAACTGGCAAGACGAAGGATCCCCGATCTGATTTAGCTTCAATGGTCTTCATGAAAGTTGTAGCCAAGTGAGTTATCTGACTACAGGAGGTGGTTTTAGGTCATTCGGTTATGTGGTACGTGAGATATCCTAGCTCATCCAACCTTGAAACCTAGCACATCCGACCTTGGGAGCAAAAAGTAGAAGGATAGAAGAAGAATGGGATTTTCATGCACTGACCCATTCTGGATCGGTGCAATGGGTCGGTGTTGACACAGGAGGAATGCCAATACAAGAAGAGAAGCACACCGACCAATTTTGGGTCAGTGCGCTGGATCGGTGTCAGCACAGAAAAAATCTTCCAACCCAAGAAGAAGATTGCACCGACCCATTCTGGCTCGGCGCCATGGGTCGGTGCAAACCCAGCTTAGCTCAACATGAAAGCTTAGAAGATTAGCACCAACCCATTCTCGATCGGTGCCATGGGTCGGTGCTAATCCAGCCATTCCCGATCGTCTTCATCCGGACATTCATGCCGACCGAAGCTCCCATCCGGACGACGTGACCCAACCTTCACCAGCCACTACAAGAAAACATGGTGATTTCCGACGGCATTTCCGACGGGCAAAAATGCCGATAAACGGAATACCCATCGGAATTCCGTCGGAAAGTTGTGTCCGTCAGAAATCCCTCGGAAATTACCGACGGCTTTCCGACGGAATAAGCCGTCGGGCATTTTCCGACGGATTTCCGACGGTGTTTCCGACGGATTTACGACGGAATAAGCCGTCGGTATTTTACGACGGATTTCCGACGGTGTTTCTGACGGATGCTGATCTTGCCAATATGCTTACGATGGTATTCCGACGATTGTCATCCGTCGGAAATTGCCGACGGATTTCCGACGAATTAGATTTTGCCGACATCGTTGCCGACATCAATAATATCTAATTATTCCGTCGGAATTCCATCGTAATTCGGTCCGAAAACTCACAAAATTTTCCTTATAAAAACGTATTCACCCCTCATTCATTTATAATCACTACAAACCAAAAACAAAAAAAAAAACAAAAAAAAAACAAACACATATACAATGTCTTATTTTCGATCATGGATGGACAACCCTCCGCGTGATCCCGCGACGGAAGAATTGACCGATGAGTTCGCACAAGGTGTGGAGGAGTTCATGAACTTTGCGTCAAACAGTAGCATGACATCGGAATACGGTAAAATGTATTGTCCTTGTACTAAATGTCGGAATTATAGATTAGTCACAGTTAGGGATGTAAGGAAGCACTTATATAGGAATGCATTTATGCCTGACGGAGAAACCGATTCAATGGTGCAATACTATGGTAGCACATCAGAAAGGTTTGGTAGTACTTCGGATACTAGGTTAGAGGAACCAACACCGGAAGTAGATGTAAACGCAGGTTACACTCAGATGGTGATTCGTGAAAACATTGCATCGTATCATCATGTTGAGGATGGTAACAGGATAGAGGAACCAAATTCAGAAGCGCGGAAGTTTTTTGATATGCTAGATGCGTCAAAGCAGCCATTATACAGAGGATGTAGAGATGGAATATCGCCTCTTT
>PKML01013870.1:18486-41304 GCA_002933935.1 Eutrema yunnanense | reverse complement strand
AAGGGAAACCAGACTTGTCTCTCACCAAAATCTCTCCTAAACTAAAGCAAAATAAATCATAGCCTAAACAATGGCTGTAAAATCCTATTTATAACTTAAATCACGATTTGGGGCCTTCTTGTAATTATCAAAGTCTTCTGGGCGCTTTTTGCAATTCTCCAAGACTTCATAAAAAGTCGCGGCCCATGAAATCTCGATGAGTGTCGATCGATACCAGGGGGTATCGATCGATGCTTGGTGCTCAGATCGGGCTCTTAGTCATCAGACTTCAGTCTCGCTCCAGAATGCTCCAGTAATTCCAATTAAGCTTCAAACGTGCTATAACCTGTGAAAGACTCTAAAAGACTCCAAAACACTAGAAAAAACTCTATAAAAGGACTTATATCATGGTCTAAACAGGGTAAAAACCATGATATATCAGAATACGTCAATGCCATCACCTTGAGAGGTGCAGGAGATCTCGAAAACCTTGTCGAAGGTGATTCCGAATCCGATTTATCAGTATCGATGGACACCACTGCTGATGTCGATCGATATCAACCTGAAGAAACGACACATGAGCCTTGTGTCGATGGACACCAACCTTGTATGGATCGACACCCCTCGGAGGCTGAACCGGAGATCGTGAAGAAACCAGAGATGGTTGAGGGACGTGTCTACAAGCCTAAGAAACCAGGTCCTTGACCACCTAAACACCTCAGAGATCCCATTTCTCCAAAGCAGCTGCGTGGCTTTGAGAAGATGGTACGAAGAATTCCACCCACACACACCTTTGAAGAAGCTCTAGAGTGCCGCCCTCTGCTGAGTCACTTCCGAGATTGCAGAGAAACTGAGGAAGAGATTAAGGCACTTTTCATCAAAGTCAGAAGTACACCGCCTCCACTGAAGCGATTGACTAAGAGGGACGACCCAGGGAAATTTTCAATCCCATGCTCCATCTCCGGAGTTGAATTCAAAGACTCTCTGGTTGATTCAGGGTCTAGCGTTAATGTTATGTCGAAGGCACTCGCAGAGAAGCTGAAAATTGACGACATAAGACCTACTCAGATAGCCCTCACATTCGCGAACTCCGCCACATCAGTTCCATACGGTACAATCCCTGATTTGATGGTTAAGATAGGAGACTGTCTAGTTTGTTCCGATTTTCAGGTTGTGGATATGCACGCAAGGTCTAGCAACCCTTTGATTTTTGGGAGACCGTTCATGGCTACGGCTGGTGCCGTTATAGACACGCCCAGTGAGAGCATCTCGTTTTCATACATTGACGAACATGCCTCCTACAAAGCCATCCCTAGAAGAACTCCCGCACATATCCCTTGCATCACCGCTGTTACATGAGAAACATTGGTAGTTGATCTTCTGGAAGAGCCTTATGCTGAGCCAATTGTCATGGAAGTTCTGGATCGTCCTCCTATCATCGCCAAGAAAGTCATCAAAAAGATTAAGGCAAAGAAAGAGGTGAAGAGTAAAAGAGTCGAGAGTGCTACACTTGTCACCTTAACTCCCCAGAAGAAGTGCGATGGAGATTCGATCGAGTATAAGGTGAAATGCAAAGGGCCCTCAAAGCCATTTTCTAAGGCTGGAATTCTTCTTGCTCCAGAGCTGAAGGAGAAAGGACAAGAGGTTGTGGAGAAAATATTGCGCAGAACTCTGAAGCTGGAGATGTCAAGTTGTGGAGCCTGCTTTGCTGTAAGCTCTCATTCCCATCCTGACTTACCGTCCGTAAAGTCAAGCTCGTGATGTAAAACAAGCGCTGAGTGGGAGTCAACCCACTGATAGGTCTGTACATATGAGTTTTTTATTTTTCTCGTTTTTGTTTTGTGTTTCGTTGTGTCACGTGAAACAGATTCGGAGGTTCTGTGTCGATCGATGCCAGTTGGTGTCGGTCGATACCCGTCGTTAAACGTACACATTCTAGACCGACCTCCGTGTGGTGAGTCAAAACATTCCACACACTCAGTATCAATCGACACCTACTGGTATCGATCGATACTCCATGCGCAGGTAAGTTTCCTATTAAACCCTACGATTTTTCTTTTCTTCTCCCACCGCCTCCATCATTCGATACAAATACCGAACCTCTCTCTCTCAAAATCACAAATCATTGTTTCTCAACGGATTTGAGTGATTTTTGTGTCTATCCTGCTCGGATTTTCGTGCTCTATTTCATTCTCTCACTCAATCTCACGATCTACATGGTATGAATCACGAATCTTCATCTTTTCAATCCGTGAACCAAGGTTTGATTTTCGATTTTTAGGTTCTTGGAACTTGTTTTGCTGGATGATTATCACTTGCTTTGTGTGTTCTAGGCCTAGTCGAATCCTGCATTACACTTAATTACCCTTGGTTTGCACTCTTGGAGTTTTTGGATTCGTGTTCTGTGTGTGATGCTCGATACCTGTGTGAGTATCGATCGATACCAAGTGGTATCGGTCGATGCTTACTGTTTTACTTAGCCGAGATTGTTGTGTTTGAGAGAGACGTTGGATTTATGCCGAGTTTCGTGTTTGTTAATGATGCAGATGTCTACGCGAAAGAGAACACAAACGGACAGAGCATCTAGCTCAAACCCATCGCCAAGGGATTTCGCCTTGGGTCAACGTGTCAAGATCTGGGACGGTTTACATTGGCGACGAGGTGGAGTGATATGTTACCTAGGTAACGATATTTACAGAGTGAGGGTTGACGGAGCATCCGCAGACATCGAGGTTCCGCATGCTTCCCTGCGGAAGATGCCACCACCAGAGCCACCTTCGTCGCCAGCACCAGCGGCTAGTGTTGATCTTGTGGTTCCTACTTCCACAGTTAGAGCTCCTTGGCCTAAGCGTAACGAGAAGGCCAAGATTTCCTGCACCAGAGATTGGGAGGGAACAGACAGGCAGACAGATGAGAGTAATGATTGCGTCTACAGGCCCATCTCAGAGACCTGGGATGATTACGACACGTTATTCTACAACGCTTGGCAAGACGTTGATATATAGACCACTCGGTTTGTTGACCCTCAGACCATGTGAAGCCTGGGTATCGACAGAACACTCCGGAGATCGATAGAGAAGATGGGTTTGGGGACTATGCCGATGCGACATTATGATTTGTACCCTGACTTGGTACGACAGTTCCTCGCGACAGTCCGAGTCTACTATCAGGATGAGGTTCTGAAGGATGCGCTGGAGGGCACCATGACCTTCATGATTCGCCGAGTGAGATACAGACTGCTGCTTCCAGATCTCTGCGACATCTATTGCTTCCGCAAGGATTTCCGGAAGGTTGCTATGCCTACTCAGTTTCACGATGTGCAGATTTTCCTGGAGCACTTCGGGAACGGAGCCTACGACTCCAAGACATCTACTCAGATGGACGTTCGTCATCCCGTTATGCGCTGTCTGGTTAGGATCCTGAGCAACACCATCTTGTGCAAGATGGAGCCTAACAAGATACGGCTTTCCGAACTTATCATGCTCTCCATAGCCATTGGAGACATCATCCACGACGAGAACTATGAGTGGCCTGCACTCGATCTCGCAGTCAACGTAGGGGCAGTCTTTGTCGATCACCTGGTCTCTCTAAAGACCAAGCCATTCGTGGGAACATGTCAGAAGACCGAGACAGTGGGTAGTCTTCTTACCCCTATCTTCCAGCATTTCGATATCAGCACAACGAGCTGTTCGATAGTCACCACTCGCACTGTCATGGACGAGAGACATATGCAAAACCTCAGGTGGTTGAAGCATGCGCGACATTAGTGTTTTTCCAACACGGAAGGGGAGTTTCTCATTAAGCTCCCAAATAGAGAGCTGACAGACATTGATGACGATCCCGTTCAGCTGCGTTTCGAACCTGATGCGAGCGTACTGATTGCCGCACCTCGCACTCGCCAAAGACGAGGTCCTTCTGCTAGCGTACCTGCACCAGCTGCTGACATTCCATCTACTTCACGCCAGGGAGGACGAGCACAACGATCGTGAGCAGCGACTTCTTCTATCCCTGCACCATCATTTCCATCTCCGTCGGAACATCCGATGGAGCCGGTTGCCTTTCAGAAGGTGATGATAGAGAGTATGCGATGCATCTGGACCGTGATCTCGCGCTGCCGCTGCATGACTGACACGGACGCTGCTCCTCCGTCTCAGCCTGGAACCACGCCCACTGACGTTGGACCATCTGGCATTGCAGGAGATGACTCAAACGCCACTGAGGAGGATTAGTCCTCTTTCTATCCGATTTTCACGTTTGTTTTTCTTTTCTTTTTATTTTCGTTTGAACTTTTTTGTCTTTTATGTTTTTGGACCTGTGGATTTATGCTTCTATGGTATTTTGTTGCACCTAACTTGTGTTTGAGTGGTCTAACAATGCTTACATTTAACACCTGGATCGTTTGACACATTTGTGGCGCTACATCTGTCCTTAGACGTTGAAAAACTCGAAATCGCCTGAGTGTCGATCGATACCCCATTGGTATCGGTCGACACCCTACGCGAGTGAACGGTTCATCATGTCGACTTAAGCCTGGTATCGATCGATACCAAGCCGTGTGTCGGTCGATACTCGATGTTCCAGTACGGTAACTTCTTGATTTTTCACAGTCCATTTGGTTCTTTTGATTTTATTTCACCAACTCTAGGCTAGATAACACTGGGGACAATGTTGTTTAAGTCTGGGGGAGGTAGTCGCTGACTTTGTTTTTGTTTTTCTTAGAGTCAGTCGTTTTTGAGTCATTCGTTGTTTTATTGAGTCAAAACTTTGTCGGAGACTGTGATCTTTTTCTTGAATCTATTGATTTGACCTTGCTTCGAAGTGACCATTGTTACAAAATCAGTTCTAGATCGACTAATGAAAAATCCAAAAGCTGACAAATTGACTAGAAGACACTCATGTTTCCAGCAAAGTTCTTTAAAGCCTGAGCCAAATTTTTGCACTTCGTCAATATGGTTAGTATCCATAGAGCTTGATTCATCATTCGTATCTGACAAAGGAACCCATATGTTTTAAAATAATGGTATTTCTCTCCCTGTTACAAGTTAATAAATAAGATGCATTAAAAGATGAGATGATTTTCTTCTGAGTAGAGGGTTAGGAAAATTTCCAACGATCCCATTATTCTACTTGGTGAGGAATGATCACACAAAGGATTGGAAGCGAAGCTAGAATTTTCCTATGATGCCATTATTCGCCTACGCCTTTGATACGTTGAGAGTGAAGAACCGGAAATTCGGTGGCCAACACCATCAGACGCGACTCGCGTCTCATACCTTGATTTGTATATGCAAAGCTAATAAGAAATAAGAAATAATACAGCGATGAAATTGGCTAGGATGGCTTGATTGAACGATGCTGTGAAATAATGTGTGTAGTCTGGAAAGCTATGAATGTCTACGGAGAAGTACATGGTGGTTAGATCAAAAGATGGTTAGGTAACATTTGGGTGCTTGGGAAAAGGGTCATTGCAACGTTTCAAGAAAAGGTGAGTCTCTACGTTTTCAAACCTCTTTCTCTGGTTTTGTCATCTATTTGCTTGAGGGCAAGCAAAGGCTAAATCTAGGGGAGTTGATATATCATGGTTTTTACCCCGTTTAACCCATGATATAAGTCCGTTTTATAGAGTCTTTCTTTTATTTCGTAGTGTTTTAGAGTCTTTTACAGGTTTTAGCACGTTTGGAGCATAATTGGAGATATTGGAGCTTTCTAGAGCATTTTGGAGCAAAGTAGACGTTCGTGTTGCTGAGTACCCGATTTGACGCATCAGTGTCGATCGATACTGCCTAGTATCGGTCGATACTCATCGAAGCAGACACGACCCGCGACTTTAATGAAGAGTTGAGGAATTGCAAAGTTGCCCAGAAGACTTTATTATTTACAAGAAGCTCCAAAACGTGATTTAGGTTATTTAATAGGATTTTACAGCTACTTTAATGGCTATGCTTTGATTACGCTTTGTGTTACTTTGGTTTTGTGAGAGAGCTTTGGAAGGGAGACAAGTCTGAAACTCCGTTCGTCCGAGAGAAGATTTCGAACCCTCTTGTTACTCTTTCTGATTTATTTGATGATTTATTCAAACATGTTTATTGCTTCAATTTCTATGTCTGAGTAGATCTCTTGTTAGGTTTAGGGTTCTCATAAGGGTTATCTCTGAATGCTAGATTGATTAGTTATTGGGATTCACCATCTGAATTAGTTCTTCACCATAGGTTGTTTGCAAAGCTAATTCTAGATTAATCACCTAGAACTTAGATCTTAGGATAATTGATTAGGCGCGAAAGTGAAATTAATTACCTGATAGAACCTAGGGTGAGCAAAATAACTATTCGCAAAGGAATTTGGTTTAGTTGGTTTGTGAACAAATCAAACCTGATTTAAAAGCTGATTTAGACTTTAGGATTCGCAAAGGAATTTGGAACTCTTAGGATTTATATTTAGATAGTTTTCGCAACGGAAGTTGGTTAATTATATATTAGTGATTTGAGTTCAAGAACCGTGCTAAATCTGAATCTTGTTAGTTAATTTATCTGCATTCATTGATTTCCTGAGAAATACCCTGAACCTAGCTTTCTTCCAATTGAATTTACAACCGTTTTAATTTACGTCATGTTTTCAATACCATTGATCGCTTAGCTTAAATCTCACATATATAATCTATTGTGTGTTTATGTGAGTCCTTGTGTTCGACCCCTACTATACTGCAACAACTGCTTAGTACTTTTAATGTATTAATTTGAGAATATCACACAGAAGTAGAAGCTCGGACACCCTCATCTTGTTTGGTTCCATCTTGCACAAAAGAGTGGTGCTCATGATCCTAACCAAACAGCGCAGGACCGGGTGTCGTATATCCATCTGAGTGGACGCCTTAGAGTAATACGCACCATTCCCGAAATGCTCCCAAAATGTCTGAATGTCAGGATGCTGCGCGGGAAGAGCAACTCTCTTGCAATCTCGCGGAAAACTGTAGATGTCACAAAGATCAGGGAGTGGTAACCTGTACCTCACTCCACAAACCATGAAAGTCAGAGTACCCTCCTGCGCATCCCGGAGAACCTCATCCTGGTAGCAAACTCGAACTGTCGCCATGAACTGACGAACCAAGTCCGGGTAAAGATCATACTGCTGAGTGGCCATCCGACCAAGACCAATCTTCGCAAGCAAACAGGCCAGCTCTTTGTCAAGGCCCAAGCGACGCATGGAGACCCCGTCAACAAACCGAGTTGGTTCGATAACAACTCTCAACCACGCGTTATAGTGCAGCGTGTCATAATCATCCCATTCCTCCAAGATGGGTCTGTAAGTGCAGTCATCACCCGGTGCAACCTCCTTCTCCGTCCCATTCCAATCGCGATTACAAGGGATCCTGGCCTTCTCGTTCAGCTTAGGCCAAAGACCTCTGCGTGGGGCCACAGGAACATCAGGAGCAGATGCATTAGAGTTCGATGCGTCTGAAGTTCGTGCTCTCTTTGGCCTAGATGTCATCTGCAAACAAAGACAGAAAGACGCAGCATAAATCCAACACCTCTCAGCAATCACAACAAATTCTCATCGTCAGACACGAATGTTGTCGATCGTTACCGGAGGGTATCGATCGACACCCTAGCCATTTCCAGTTCATCGAGTTCCACAAATCCAAATTACCCAAGAGTTGAAACTAAAGGCAATTGAATGTAAGACAAGGTGCGAGACTACTCTAGAGCATCTCAGCAAATGACCATTGTCAAGAAAAACAAGTGCTAAGTAGTAGAATCTCACAAACCTCAAACCTAAAAATCGGACTAAAAATGTGGAATTTCGAGTACATACCTTTGCTGATTGAAGAAACAAATGCTAGAAAGAGATAGAGGATAAAAATCCAATGAATCTAGGCACTTGAATCACCAAAATCGGTGAAGAAACGAGAGAGATGCGATTTGAGAGGAAAAGAGATTCGGTATCGATCGATGGAGAAGAAAGAAGAGAAAGAAAAACCCGAGGGTTTTGAAAGAAAACTTACCTGCCCGCACGGTGTCGATCGATACTGCATAGTATCGGTCGACACTTGTTGGCCAATTCTTGCTTTTTCTTTGCGTGGTATCGATCGACACGGACTGGTGTCGGTCGATAATCCTCCTCTAAATCTGCTTCACGTTAAGACACATTAAGACACAAAACCAAAACTAGAAATAAAAAAAAACAAAAATAAAAGATTTATGTACAGACTCACCAGCGGGTTGCCTCTCTCCAAGCGCTCGTTTTAAGTCAGTAGCTTGACTTTGGCTCAGGTGATCAGTCAGGAGAAGATCGAGGTTTGGTATATAAGGGGATTCTTTGTTGGAACTCGTTTTTGACAAAGTGTCGTTGACCACTTTTCCGGTGAATTTTCCGGCGGAGACGCCTATCAGAATGACCGGATTTCGGGCACGATGAAATCGTTGCCGTAAGCACTATAACATATTGTATTCACTTGTCAAAATCTGAGTTGATTTGAATGAGAAATGGAGATCCAAAGTAGATGACTTGGAAAGCTTGAAATGCGTGAAATGCTTCAAAAGTTGGCAAAGTGTAAAAACTAGCAAATGTCCCACATTGGAAGTTGGAGGTGAAATCCTCTTTTATATATATTGGAGAAGTCCTATCAGGGTTCAAAACCTTAGGATCACTTTGTTGAGAGAAGAGCAAACTCACACTAAACCATATGCACGCGCGCGCGGTTTGAGCTCGTACTCGGGTTTGAGTTTTGGTTCGGGTAGATGGGTCTTGACCCATTTGAGTTTGAGTTTTGTGAGATTGTTCATATATATATATATAATGATAGAGGAGTCACAAGACTTTTGTGGTCTCCATTTACTAGGAGTAATGCACAATTAATTACCAAATAAAGTTTTGGTAATAAATGAGAAGGAGGAGATATAGAATTGACCACATCAATTCTCAAATAATGATGATAATTATTCATTATTACCATTTGACTAATTTATGTAGTGATCAATTACATAAATAATAATTTGATGCAAAACTCAAATTATCATCATAATTTGATGCAAAACTCAAACTCAAAACTCGTACGAGTCTAATTGAGCTAGTACCCATTTTTGCATCAAATTATTATTTATGTAATTGATCACTACATAAATTAGTCAAATGGTAATAATGAATAATTATCATCATTATTTGTGAATTGATGTGGTCAATTTTATATCTCCTCCTTCTCATTTATTACCACAAATTAATTTGGTAATTAATTGTGCATTACTCCTAGAAAATGGAGACCACAAAAGTCTTGTGACTCCTCTATCATTTTATATATATATGAACAATCTCTCATATGAACTATATATCTTCTTCTTCTTTATCTTTTCTTTTGGTTTTTGTCTATGAGAGTACAACATATAAAAGGTTCGAGAGCTTATGATTTTGGGTGATATGAATCATAAGAAATATGCAGTTGTATCATGGGATTCGGAATGCCAAGCAACTGTCACACTAAGGGCCATTTTCAGAATTAAGAAAAGAACGTATCGCCTCTTCAAATCTGTTCTTTTCCAAATTCTTGTATCGGTAATTTTATTGTATTATCAATTTATTTTATGTAATTTCTTCACAAATATTCAGTTTATCCATGTTATAGAAATAACATTCCTAAAATCTTAATTCTGAAAATTTTCGTTTATGTATTACTACACAAACAAAAACTGATTTTTTGTGAAGTGTTTTTGTCATGAAAACAGGAATTGGAAAAATTCTTTAACTTTCGTTTTTATACTAACGAAAATACTGATTAATTATGAAACTTTTGATAAGAACATGATATATTCAGCGATCGATTGCAGTTCTAATTGGATTGCGTGTGATCTTGTTTTATTTACCATATTGTGGTTTGCTTCTTTTAATCCCTAATCTGATTTATTTCTGCAATATTTGGATTTATTTTTTGTTATATCGGTGTCTTGTTCATCGTATTGCATATGTGGCTTGTTGATTTTTTTTTTCAAATCAGATTTCAATGCAATTTCTCAATTGGATTTGATAAACTTCGATTTGTACTGATTATCCGATTCCAAAAGCATTGGTTTTCACCTGATTCTATCGGATAAAAATATTTCGAAAAAAAAATATATATATTGTCATCTTCGATCTGCTTTTCTCAAAAGCTTGAGTTTTTTTGGTTAAGATTTTCAAATCGGTTTACAGGTTCCGGTTTGGTTTGAAATTCGTTGGTTTAGTCAACTACTTTAATTGGATGCAATAATTGCATACATTTTTTTTTTACTAGGTGATTTAATTTGATTAATTAAAATCATCCATGCAATTTATTTGAGTTGTTTTAAATTGCATTATTTGTCTCTGCATTTATTCAGATTAAAATTGTATTTTTTAGAATTTATCAATTCTAAAAATAGCAATTTAATTATTTATTGCAATTTAGTTAAATTGCTTAATATATATCCGTTCGAACTTCAATTATTGTGTTTTAGTAGTTCGGATATACTGGTATGAAAACGAATCGACAAGTATCACTAAAATGAGAACGTTTATAGAAAGAAAAAAAAACGTTTGGATGGCAACATGCATGGTGAGTCGACATCTCAAATTGGGAATAGTCTGACACTTATGACCTTGTGTGCTATTGATAATACCGTATTTTTACCCGTTTTACTATATATTTTAGAACACTTTAATAAGTGTTCATCTTGGTTTTCTATGATTTTATAAAGGGTTTCGCATGTTTGCGGTTTTAAGACTCTTTTCAGGTAACTCGGGATAAAAGAATGTATTTTAGAACAAAAGTACGTTTTTGGATAAACTTGGACCGTCAAGAAGTCTTGCAGCTTACGGAGACCTTTTCACCGTCTGATCATCCCCAAATTTGGATACAACAAAGTAGATACAACCAGCTTTCAAATGAAGTTGGATTGGAGACAATCCAATGGTTGGATCCTTAAATATACCCGAAGCACTGAAGGCAAATGAAGCTGCCTCGAAGAAGCTGCCCCGAAGAAGCAGTTCACCGCGCCTGGAGGGCTCCTAGCCGCGGCCAAGCATCAGTTCCCCGCCCCTGGAGCCATTCCACCCGCGGCCAGGGTCCACTTCCCCGCGGCCAGGAAGGACGCACCTGCGGCCAAGCCCTGTTCCGCCCAAGATGATCCGTTTCTTAACATGAGGCTAAAACCGTATTTTTCCGTCAAACCCTAAAACGACCCAAGCATGTTGAAGACCTATAAATACTTGTTTTATACAAAATTTTCGGGGAGACCCTTCTACACACTAGTTTTGCTTTCATTCTTGTACTCTTGCATCGAGATTCTCGTGATTGGTGAGGAGGTTTCTCACCGAGCTTAGTTCTTGAATTCGTGAGGTTTCTTCACCAATTTCTTGTTTAATTTAATCATGTCTTTTTCCAGTAGGTGTGAGTAGTTTAGATTGTTGGGTTTAAAGGATTATCGAGGGGAATTCTATCTTCGATAGGGATTTCACTAGGTAAACCATAGCCGATTTCTAGAGCTCTTCTTGTGAAAATTTGTTAATGCATGAATCTAGTGTCATGAACTAGAGGCTGATAGGGGGAGTTTAGAACTGATATGATCCTGGAAAGCATCAAGGAGGAACAGCATGAACCAGAACTTCATCAAACATGCCACACAAACCGCATAGGAGTCAACCAAGATATATGTGCCTTTCTTGGAGTATACAGAATCAACCACGAAGATTCAAAGCATGAGACCACTTGGAAAACATTCTCAGCTCACCCAGAGCACACTACGAATTGGAATCAGTCCATTTGGAGCTCAAACGAAGGAGTTATTGAATTTACAAATCGGGTGATTCCCAGCTTACCCGATTTGGACATACCAGCCTTAATTGGAAGTTTCCAGGAACACCAGGACGATTTAAGCTACGAATATAATTGTTCTACAATCTTGATCCATCAGAGGCTCACGGCGAAGTGGAATCAAGTCAAGACCAGTTTTCATTTGGAAGATATGCAATTTCTAAGTCAACGGATCCTCGACTTGCGTCATTTGGAGGCGTCAACTTATCAACGGATCTATTGTCAAAGCTGCTGCGATTTGGACATCTTTTATGTCATCCAGGATGTTCCAAAGAAGCTCACTTATTACCTCAAACCGTCAAGGTACAAGAAGGCCCAAAGAAATCACTAAATGGGTATGTGAATCATTTTGTGCTCTTTTTCCCATATCCAAGTTTTGTCCCAATGGGTTTTCTTGGAAAGGTTTTTAATGAGGCAAATGATTCACATTGTTACTGGCCCATTTTGTAATCTTCCTCAAGCCCTGAAACATCTACAATTTCGACCATGGAAGATCAAGAGACATATTTTCAAATTCAAACTTTGTTTTAATTTTGTGTTCATTTTCGAGGGGAGTTATTGTTTCTCTCTCCCTCATGCAGCCTTTGTTGTTTCCTTTATAATTCTCTTGTAACCCAGCCACGAAAATCAATCTTTTATCAAATATTTTCTGAGTTTTCAACTCTTGTTCTTCGATTTCTTTGATGGTTAGTCATTGAAATTCTTTTCGGTTTATCGAGTGTATTCCGCAACACTTCGACGCAACCTTCGATCCGTTGTTTGTTCGATTCTTCTCGTAATAAGGGGCATAGAGATTTTTGGGATTCATCTCCCACGCTCTATCATCCTTGTTCTCGAATCCCTCAAGCATCGCAGCCACCGCCTTGTTTCAAATCGTTCATTATCGATTGGGCCTAAGGATTTTCGAGTTCATCACTCACGCCTTAACATCTTTCGAGTTCATCACTCACGCCTTAGCATCTTTCTTTGTGGATTCTTTGAAGTCAAGGATTATCCAACCTCCACCGTACCTAGAGCAAGCCGGTCCTTAGTCAAATCGTGTCAAGAACCAAGAAAGTGTTGCATCTAATCACCAGCAAAGTTCATCCACAAGGCGTGTGCGCCGTAAGATTTTGAAAGTATACTTATGGAGTGTCGTGAAAATATGGACTCACTAGCAAATCACAATCTTACGCGCGGCCAGAGACGAAATCTACTGGTCGAGTGAATAGACTAGAGGACGTAGGTTGTACGTGAGTAGACTACGTCATTATTTTGTCCTATTCGTGGAGTTATAATCTAGAAACACAGGTTACTAATGAGCTAGGGGCCTTTTGATTTAATCGAGCATACCCCGAGATATTCCTCTCGACCCATCAACGTTTTAGAATAGTTACAACCGTCTCTAGTAGTGTAGTTTAGCAATAGAGTCCGTAGAAGTAGTTTAGTTATCGATTTCATTAGGTTTAGGTTAGTAGTCGATTTTCTTAGGTATTAGGGTAGTCTTAGTTTTTCTTAGGATATGTTTAGTTTCTCTTAGCATTAGTTTAGTATTTGAAATTCCCTTAGTTTAGGTAGTGGTCAATTTTCTTAGATTATATTAGTAGAAGTTTTTCGTTTTTCGTTCTTTACAATTCTAGTTACAAAAACCATACAAAAATATATCCGTTCTAGGTTTATTTACTATATTGTGTCGACGGTCTCATAGAACAACACCCTATCCCTGTGGATCGATACCTCAAGTACTACAACGCACATATGTGCACTTGCAGGCTTTAAAGTTTACAAATTTAAGACATGAAGTTTCGGAGACGAATCTGATACGCATCATGTTTTTGGCGCCGTTGCCGGGGAGAGATCACTACAGTTTCTATCACATCTTAGAGGTTAGTAGAACGACTCTAGAACAAACTTTTTCTATTTGATTTATGGTTTTGTTTTTCTTCGTTTCAAACTTTGAAACATGAACTCGCCTCTGGAGCGAGATTGCTACTACGAGCGGGGTTACTATGACCCATCTTGCGCTCACCACTGTCACGACTCACATGTTGTGTGTGACTCGTTCTACATGGATCAGAAACCGGTACCGACCAACTACTCTCAAGGAAGCCATAAGCCTCCTTACTACCGAGACGAACCTTTTGCGTCTCCCGTTGTCAACTCTAGACTATAAACATACTGTTTTCCTCACCAAATCTTGAACCAGCATGATAAAATCTTGGAATTCAGCTCTCGTTTGAAGCGAATAGAAGACGTCATCAACAAAACCATCGAGTCCCAAGCCAAGTTAGGAGCCATTTTAAATGAGAGAATATATTCCATCTCCGTCGAATTCAACAAGAAGTTTGATGACCTTGCTGCCCACGTCAAAGTCCTTGAAGAACAGACCTTTAAAGATGCTACAACACTAAACGAGAGGATGTAACTCGTTGAAGAAGAACAAGGACGAAAAAATTTCGATATTTAGAAAGCTAATGATGGGGTACGTGCTTTGAACTACAAGCTTGATGATTTGGATAACTCCGCCAATGATAACAGTAACACCACCTACAACTACACCCTCGAGCTGTGGGAAGGAGTATGAGAAGTTGAGGACAAAACGAGAGAGCTCGATCTTACACTAGACCGACTTATTTATGCTATCGACGAAGTAGAAGAGAAAGTGGAGAGACTACATAAGGATCATGAGAAGCATGATACAACACTTGAACTACATGTCCCTGACATGGAAGAGAAGCCAAATGATCCTTTGGAGGAGGAAAACACCGAAGGAGAAGAAGAAGACGACAAACCGAGCAAGTCCCCACGGACTCCTCTCACCAATGGCGCAAGCTTTCTGATATTCATGTATTTTACATGTTCTATCTTGCATTTTAGTTAACACTTTTAGTCATTTGCATGCATGATCATAACTTTGTTTAGCATTTTGGTTTGAATTAGAGTATTAGGTGTTTGCATAAGCTCCTATGAGTCTTGCATGCATTTGGAGTGTTTTATAGGTGCTTGGAGTCATTTTGGAGAAGTTTAGAAAAATGGAGCAAAAAGGACCATTCCATAGCATCTGAAATAACTGGCAGGAAGAAAGACCCCCGATCTGATTCAGCTTCAATGGCCTTCACAGACGTTGTAGAGGAGTCAGTTAGCTGTCCAAAAGAGTTGGAATAAGGTCATTCAGATGTCAGGTTCAGGATTTATGGCAAAATCACTAAGGCGATGTTTGTCTGGCCGAGCCCATCGCACAGCACCAGCCTTGGACCATAACGCGGACATGAGATCCCCCGGCTCCATCCACCGGCGCCCTTGCCCTGCCCGGTGTGAACACTTCACCAAGATAAGAGATCCATCGGCCCATTCCACCGGCCTGCTCATGCCCGGTGTGGAGCTTCAGGATGCATCCCACCGGCCTGCTCCCACCCGGTGTGCTTGCCCGGTGCTGAAGCCAAATGAAGACATGGACTACACCGGCCATGTGCACCGGCCACCTCCCACCTGGTGTGGAGCTGCCAAACCAGAAGACCCAGACCCAACCGGGTCAAGGCCCGGTTTGTTCCGGGTTGACCCGGTCTGCCCCCCTTGCCTATAAAACCCTATAAACCTAATTTCTTAGATTTATCATATTTTCTAAGGCAAATAACCCTTTTTTGGTAATTTGCTAAGTATTTGTAAAAAGATATTGGTTTGATTTATGCAATATAAGTTTTATTAATCTAGATTCATCTTTCATTTCCCTAATCACTTAATCATGGGATCATTAATTTCTCTTATGAGATTTGAGGGTTCTATGATGATTAGTGAGTAGTTTGTTTTAAAGCTCATGGGTGAGGTAGATTAGGTGAGGTACATAAGGTGTTTGATGAAATGCCTATATAAGTTAGATAAGAGATTTTACTTGTTTAGCCTAAGGGATTAGTTGTCTAAAGAGTATTATGGCCATTGGAATTTGATATTCATGCTTGTTAATTAGTTTTTCACAAATGAAAATTTGTTCTTGATTAGTTAATTAACAAAATGATTAAGACCATGGAAGTGGATTAGTCTTGTTTTGACATTCTAAGCCTAGGGAGAAATGCTTGTTTGTGTTAATTAACATCATTGATCAAACAATGAAGTTACCTAAGTCAATAACCTCACTCTAGAGCTTGCTTTAACCATTTTATAAATCTCGATTAGTACTTGTTTACTTATTTGCTTTGCTTGAATTGAATTCGGATTGCTAGAACTCAAACTAAAACCAACATTGTTTCTTAACTTAAGTAGTTCTATGCATTCTTGGTATTTTAGAACTTAACCCATTGGATTTGATACCTCTTATACTACTTAGTTCTAAGACCGAAAAGTCTATTATCAATTTGGCGCCGTTGCCAATTGGGTTTAGCTTTCAACATTGAGATTTTAGATCTTATTGAGATTAAGCTTTCTTTCTATTTTCGGTTACTAATCTCCTTCAATCTCTATTGCTATGTCTCTATTCTAGGTGTATGCATACGCGTTCTCGAGGAAAAGACAACCTAGTTGAGCCAATAGACGACATCCACCTTCTAGACTGAGGTCGTAGATCTAGGAGAGCAAGAGACCGAGTTCAAGAGGTTGCCAAATTGGGTATGGAAGAAATTGACGATATTCCGATCTGTGATATACATGACAAGGTGCAACCACGACAAGGTGGCAATGGAAACCACCCAGCACAAGGTGGCAATGGAAACCACCATGCTCAAGGTGGCCAACTCACCACGTCCCACCACCACCCGCCCGACCAATGAGAGCCCCTAACCATCTGCCAAGGGCTCAAAACGTGGTTGGCGCGGGTGATGCCGCCAATGCTCATCAAAACCGTCAAGGGATCGAAGCCCCTCCGGTTGCGAACAATAACTTTGAAGTGAAGCCGGGATTGATCAACATGATCCAAAGTAACAAATTCCATGGCCTATCTATGGAGGATCCATTGGATCATATCGATCAATTCGATAGGATATGTGGGTTAACCAAGATGAACGGTGTTTCGGAAGACGGTTTCAAGCTAAGACTTTTCCCATTCTCCCTTGGAGATAAGGCTCATCGATGGGAAAAGAGTCTTCCTCAAGGTTCAATCACGTCATGGGACGATTGCAAGCGAGCTTTCCTTGCCAAGTTCTTTTCTCCTTCAAGGACCGCCAAGTTGAGGAACGACATCTCGAGTTTCACACAACGCGGAAATGAATCCTTCAACGAAGCTTGGGAACGGTTTAGAAGCTACACCTCTCAATGCCCGCATCATGGTTTCTCCAACGCCTCTCTTTTGAGTATCCTCTATCGCGATGCTTTACCCAAGATAAGGATGCTCTTAGACAGGGCTTCTAATGGGAACTTCTTAGCCAAAGATGTAGATGAGGCCATGGAGCTCGTGGAGAACCTAGCTCAAAGCGATGGAACTTATGGGGATGATTATGACCGGGCTACGAGGACGACTAGCGATTATGATGAAATGAAGATTCTCACCGAGAAGATGGACAAGCAAGCTTCAATGATTGATAAGCTCCTTAGCGCTTCTCAAAAGCCGGTTCACTTTGTTGGCAACTTTGAGGAAACACAAGGTTACCAAGAGGAAGAAAGAGACGTCGGTACACAGGAAGAGATGAATTACATGGGTAATCAAGGCTACGAAAGTGGCGGTTTCAACAACAACAACCGCAACCACCCATACTTCTCATATCGCAACCCCAACGTCGAAAACCCTCAAGACCAAGTTTACCCGCAACAAAAAAACTTGTGTGCCGTCCAACCAATCTCAAGGTGGTTTTCAACCGCAACCACCCATTAAAAGTGTTCTTTGGAACTTCCAGCAACAAGCTTTCAATCCAAAGAACACTTTTAATGGGAACCAAGGTGGTTTTCAACCTAAGCAATCGTTTCCACCACCCGGTTTCACGCAACAAGTCCAAAGCACCACGACCACAACTCAAGACCTTGATTTGAAACCCATGCTTCAACAAATCGTCCAAGGTCAAGCAAATGGGGCAATGGACTTGAGCAAGAAGATGGCGGAGATCCACAACAAAGTGGATTACTCCTACAGCGATCTTAAGTCCAAGCTTGAGACATTGAGCTCCAAGGTTAAGCACCTTGAAGGCAAGAGTGCTCCCTTCTCAAAGTTCATTACCCGTAAAAGCAATACAAAACCCCAAGGAGTATTGCAATGCTATATCCTCCAATGATGATCATCAAGCCGCTGTTAGAGAAATTAAGCTTCTACTTTATGGTCCACAAGTCGACGAACTACCCCCTAGACATTTTCTCTTGAAGCTCAATGAGGACATTGACGAACAAGGTGGGGGTGACCTTTGGGAGTGATGATGACGTGATTTTGAATGAGGAACAAGCAATTCCAACGCAAAAGGAAGTTGAGAAAGCTCCTTGCATTAGACCTTCTCCATATGAGCCTCCACTTCCATTTCCATGTCGTATTTTCACCAAGGCACAAAAGAAAGTACTCTTAAACTTCAAGGCCAACATGGACAAGATTGAAGCGCATTTGCCTAGTGTGAGTGACTTGTTGATATTCCCATATTTTACCTTTTTTTAGCATGCATTCTTGTAATTGTTTTGTGTCTCATGCATGTGTCTTGCATAGTTCTTATGGCATTTATGTCTAAATTAGAGTAATATGTGCTTGCACTAGGTTTTAGTGAGTATAGAATGCATAAGGAGTGTGTTTATGTGATTTGGAGACAATTGGGCATATTTGGAGAGTTGGACCAAACTGGAATGCAAAGTCCATCAGAGAGGCCGAAAAGACGTGGCTGTACGGATACTATCAATTCTGAATCAGCTTGTATGACCTTCATAACAGTTGTAGTTGAGGGAGTAATCTGTCCAGGGAAGTTTGAATCAGGCCATTCGGACTAGTGGTTCGTGAGTTACCACAGTTTTACTGAAGACATATCCGCATGGCCGAGAAAACTCACCTTGCACCATCGGCATGGTCTAATGGGGTCGGTCCTAGCACAGGGAACTCAACCGACCAAAGCTAACCGACCAGACGGTGCTCGGTCCAAACCAAGCAGTCTCAACCGGCCATGATCCACACGGTTAACTCCACTCGGTACAAACATCCAAGATACCAGCCGAAGTGACTCAAAGATCAGGCCAAATGAAGACCTTGCCGTGACCATTGTAATCTGAGATCTTCATGATATTTGTAGCCAAATGCGTTAGCTGACTACAGGAGGTGGTTTCGTGTCATTTTAATACGTGGTTCGTTAGATTTGGCCACTTTACTGAGAGTATGTCTGTCTGAACGAAGTCACCCGACATGCGTGAAAGACCTGGCTGGACGAATGGTCTCCAATCGGATTTAGCCTCGGTAGCCTTTACAAAAGTTGTAGCCATGTGTATTAGCTGTCCACAGGAGGTGGTTAATATCAATGCACCAAGAATACATGAATCTTCCTAATCTATGGCTCCTCTTCTTGCATTTTACATTCTTTGTTTAAAAATATAAAAACCCAAAAGAGGAGCCATAGATTAGGAATTCTTGGTGCATTGATCTTAACCTCTTTGGATTGACACCTCTTATGCTACAATGACAAGCATAAAGGAATTGATATGAACCTAATACAAATTCTATCTATCAATTTGGCACCGTTGCCGGGGAGGTTTAGCATTGATCATTAGGATTTTGGTTTTTCTTGAGACTAGAGCTTTTTATTTTCTTTTGTTGCTAATCTTTTCACTTTTATTGTGATTTTCATGAAGGGAGTGACAAGGAGGAAGCAACCGTCAAGCTAGTGACGTTAAACGCGCCCTTGGGGACTTCCCCAAGCCTATCCTTTGTCAAGCTAGTGACACATAACAAGCATCAATAAGGGTCTTTTGTGTCCAATGTCGTGGCAAGGCTCATTGGTGGTGATGTCGAAAGCTCTTCCTTCATCTCCATTCATCTAGTCTCACTCCTCATTTGTAAGTACTTCTTTCCTTTTAAGTTTCTTTGCATTTTTATCTTTCGTTTTGGTCTCTCTCTTGAACTTCTTTCGCACCGAGACGTTGTGATTTAAGTTTGGGGGAGGGACCGGTGTCTAATTAAGTGTTTTGTGATCTTATTTTGCTTTTTGCATCTTGAGTCTCATGCATATCATGCATTTTCAATAAATTTGAAATTTTTTGAACTTTTGTGCATTTCATATAGGATTGAGTCTAGATGCATAGCATATAGGGTTGCACTCACTTGCATTGGGAGAATTATCCATGTAGAATATAAACTTAAGAGCTTGATTTAATGCCCTCGTTAGGAGTTCTTTGATGCATTTGAGCAATCATGAAGTTAAGGATGATACATGCTTTGATCTCGCGTTTTGAATGTTTATATCTTGGTTGAAGCATGCTTTGATTTGATTCCAACTCTATATATTATTTGAACTCTAATCTTGAATCATAATTATCATGCTTGTACATTCAAAAGTTGAACTCATGGATACCATATACATATTTGAGCTATCTTCTCCCTTTCACCACTCTCTTGTTAGCTCAAATAGCAATTTCACACCTTTGGAATGGTTCACCTCACCCTTAACCTTAACCTTCTTTCAAGCCTACATTACTAGTGTGTGTCGTGAGGCCTAATTTCGAATGAACTTAGCAAAAAGTGTTGAGTTTGGAACGACAAGGAGAAGTTTCCACGTAGAACTAGCTCACACATCAATGAGCTAGACATAGGCTAGGGTGGATAGGTAGGGATTTTGGGTGATTGATTGAAATGAAAGAGAGTATGGAGAAATGGAAAGAGATAGGGAGAAAGAGATGGGGATAAGCAATTGATTGAAATGGTTGGCAAAATAAAAGGTTGTTTAGCTCTAAGTGATAAGAAAATAGTCTCTAGCTTTGAAAAGAAAGAAAAGAAGCCAAAATGGCTCAAGTTAGAAAAGAAATGAAAGAGACTAGAAAAAGCAAAAGAAAAGCTAAGGAAAAGAACTTGTGGAAGCCAAACCATTTATTTATGAGGCGAAGAAGAGAATCCCCTAAATGTTTGAAAGGAAGAGAAGTGGTGAAACGTTGTGGTTTATGAAGGCAAATGGCCTTGAAAAAGGGTAGCTTAGGATTGAGCTTGGTGGGTTTAGAAATAGGAGTGGAGTTCACAATAGGTACATTGGGTAGATGGAAATCATCCTTGTATGCATCGGTTGTTCTTTACTCTTACTATTTTGCCAAAGTTCATTCTTTCATGAGAGATCCCTTGCACCGGAATACCCACATTGTTTGAGATCACTCTTATCTCAAGACCTCACCCTTAGCCAAATGAGTTCACTTGATGTGTATGAGCATTATTCACCATTTGCGCTTAATGAATGTCAAAGAGTTGGATGATAGGAATGCTTGTGGATGCTAAGGCTTAGACCCATTTCGTTTTGAAAAGAGATTGGCTAAATCTTTTGAAGTAGAGGTTGTTCGTGCATCATATAACTCCTCTAAAGGGCATTGATTCGAATTCTTTTGTTAATGTGCTCGGATTTGATCTCCTACTTTTAAACCTCTCTCTCTACTTGTTTGTTTGCTTGAGGACAAGCAAATGAATAAGTTTGGGGGAGTTGATATTCCCATATTTTACCTCTTTTTAGCATGTATTCTTGTTATTGTTTTGTGTCTCATGCATGTGTCTTGCATAGTTCTTATGGCATTTAGGTCTACATTATAGTAATGGGTTCTTGGACTAGGTTTTAGTGAGTATAGCAGGCATAAGGAGTGTTTTTAGGTGATTTGGAGACAATTGGGCATATTTGGAGAGTTGTACCAAACTGGAATGCAAAGTCCATCAGAGAGGCCGAAAAGACGTCGCTGGACGGAGCCTCTCCGATCCGAACCAGCTTGTATGACCTTCATAAAAGTTGTAGTTGAGTGAGTAAGCTATCCAGGGAAGTTTGAATCAGGCCATTCGGACTAGTGGTTCGTGAGTTACCGCAGTTTTACTGAAGACGTATCCGCCTGGCCGAGAAAACGCACCTTGCACCATCGGCATGGTCTAATGGGGTCGGTCCTAGCACAGGGAACTCAACCGACCAAAGCTAACCGACCAGACGGTGCTCGGTCCAAACCAAGCAGTCTCAAACGACCATGATCCACACGGTTAACTCCACCCGGTACAAACATTCAAGATACCAGCCAAAGTGACTCAAAGATCAGGCCAAATGAAGACCTTGCCGTGACCATTGTAATCTGAGATCTTCATGATATTTGTAGCCAAGTGCGTTATCTGACTACAGGAGGTGGTTTCGGGTCATTTGAATACGTGGTTCGTTAGATATGGCCACTTTACTGAGAGTATGTCTGTCTGAACGTAGCCACCCGACATGCGTGAAAGACCTGGCTGGACGAATGGTCTCCAATCGGATTTAGCCTCGGTAGCCTTCACAAAAGTTGTAGCCATGTGTATTAGCTGTCCACAGGAGGTGGTTAAGATCAATGCACCAAGAATACATGAATCTTCCTAATCTATGGCTCCTCTTCTTGCATTTTACATTCTTTGTTTAAAAATATAAAAACCCAAAAGAGGAGCCATAGATTAGGAAGATTCATGTATTCTTGGTGCATTGATCTTAACCTCTTTGGATTGACACCTCTTATGCTACAATGACAAGCATAGAGGAATTGATATGAACCTAATACAAATTCTATCTATCAATTTGGCGCCGTTGCCGGGGAGGTTTAGCATTGATCATTAGCATTTGTGTTCTTCTTGAGATTAGAGCTTTTATTTTCTTTTGTTGCTAATCTTTTCACTTTTATTGTGATTTTCATGAAGGGAGTGACAAGGAGGAAGCAACCGTCAAGCTAGTGACGTTAAACGCGCCCTTGGGGACTTCCCCAAGCCTATCCTTTGTCAAGCTAGTGACACAAAACAAGCATCAATAAGGGTCTTTTGGGTCCAAGGTCGTGGCAAGGCTCATTGGTGGTGATGTCGAAAGCTCTTCCTTCATCTCCATTCATCTAGTCTCACTCCTCATTTGTAAGTACTTCTTTCCTTTTAAGTTTCTTTGCATTTTTATCTTTCGTTTTGGTCTCTCTCTTGAACTTCTTTC
>PKML01013870.1:2977-13381 GCA_002933935.1 Eutrema yunnanense | reverse complement strand
CTGGAACTTAGATCTTAGGATAATTGATTAGGCACGAGAGTGCGATTAATTACCTGATAGAACCTAGGTGAGCAAATTGATTATTCGCAAAGAGATTTGGTTTAATTGATTTGTGAACATATCAAACCTGTTATTAAAGCTGATTTAGACTTTAGGATTCGCAAAGAGATTTGGAATTCCTAGGATTTAGATTTAGATAGTTTTTGCAACGAGAGTTGGTTAGCTATATTTTAGTGATTTGAGTATAAGAACCGTGCTAAATCTGAATCCTGTTAGTTAGTTTATCTGCATTCATTGATTTCCTGAGAAAAACCCTGGGCCTATATTTTCCCAATTGAATTACAACCCTTTTAATTTCTGCATTGTTTTCGTTTACATCTTTTGATTTAGCTTATTTTGGATCTATATAATCTACTGTGTGATCTCTCTGAGTCTTTGTGGTTCGACCCCTACACTTACTACAACAACTGCTTTAGTATCTTAGGGTATTAAATTGAGCATATCAAAGAGACTAGAGAAAGCAAAAGAAAAGCTAAGGAAAAGAACTTGTGGAAGCCAAACCATTTGTTTATGAGGCGAAGAAGAGAATCCCCTAAATGTTTGAAAGGAAGAGAAGTGGTGAAACGTTGTGGTTTATGAAGGCAAATGGCCTTGAAAAAAGGGTAGCTTAGGATTGAGCTTGGTGGGTTTAGAAATAGGAGTGGAGTTCACAATGAGTACATTGGGTAGATGGAAATCATCCTTGTATGCATCGGTTGTTCTTTACTCTTAGTATTTTGCCAAAGTTCATTCTTTCATGAGAGATCCCTTGCACCAGAATACCCACATTGTTTGAGATCACTCTTATCTCAAGACCTCTCCCTTAGCCAAATGAGTTCACTTGATGTGTATGAGCATTATTCACCATTTGCGCTTAATGAATGTCAAAGATTTGGATGATAGGAATGCTTGTGGATGCTAAGGCTTAGACCCATTTCGTTTTGAAAAGAGATTGGCTAAATCTTTTGAAGTAGAGGTTGTTCGTGCATCATATAACTCCTCTAAAGGGCATTGATTCGAATTCTTTTGTTAATGTTCTCGGATTTGATCTCCTACTTTTAAACATCTCTCTCTACTTGTTTGTTTGCTTCAGGACAAGCAAATGAATAAGTTTGGGGGAGTTGATATTCCCATATTTTACCTCTTTTTAGCATGCATTCTTGTTATTGTTTTGTGTATCATGCATGTGTCTTGCATAGTTCTTATGGCATTTAGGTCTACAATATAGTAATAGGTGCTTGCACTAGGTTTTAGTGAGTATAGCATGCATAAGGAGTGTTTTTAGGTGATTTGGAGACAATTGGGCATATTTGGAGAGTTGGACCAAACTGGAATGCCAAGTCCATCAGAGAGGCCAAAAAGACGTGGCGGTACGGATCCTCTCCGATCTGAATCAGCTTGTATGACCTTCATAAAAGTTGTAGTTGAGTGAGTAAGCTATCCAGGGAAGTTTGAATCAGGCCATTCGGACTAGTGGTTCGTGAGTTACCGCAGTTTTACTGAAGACGTATCCGCCTGGCCGAGAAAACGCACCTTGCACCATCGGCATGGTCTAATGGGGTCGGTCCTAGCACAGGGAACTCAACCGACCAAAGCTAACCGACCAGACGGTGCTCATTCCAAACCAAGCAGTCTCAAACGACCATGATCCACACGGTTAACTCCACCCGGTACAAACATCCAAGATACCAGCCCAAGTGACTCAAAGATCAGGCCAAATGAAGACCTTGCCGTGACCATTGTAATCTGAGATCTTCATGATATTTGTAGCCAAGTGCGTTAGCTGACTACAGGAGGTGGTTTCGGGTCATTTGAATACGTGGTTCGGTAGATATGGCCACTTTACTGAGAGTATGTCCGTCTGAACGAAGCCACCCGACATGCGTGAAAGACCTGGCTGGACGAATGGTCTCCAATCGGATTTAGCCTCGAAAGCCTTCACAAAAGTTGTAGCCATGTGTATTAGCTGTCCACAGGAGGTGGTTAAGATCAATGCACCAAGAATACATGAATCTTCCTAATCTATGGCTCCTCTTCTTGCATTTTACATTCTTTGTTTAAAAATATAAAAACCCAAAAGAGGAGCCATAGATTAGGAAGATTCATGTATTCTTGGTGCATTGATCTTAACCTCTTTGGATTGACACCTCTTATGCTACAATGACAAGCATAGAGGAATTGATATGAACTTAATACAAATTCTATCTATCAATTTGGCGCCGTTGCCGGGGAGGTTTAGCATTGATCATTAGGATTTTGGTTCTTCATGAGACTAGAGCTTTTTATTTTCTTTTGTTGCTAATCTTTTCACTTTTATTGTGATTTTCATGAAGAGAGTGACAAGGAGGAAGCAACCGTCAAGCTAGTGACGTTAAACGCGCCCTTGGAGACTTCCCCAAGCCTATCCTTTGTCAAGCTAGTGACACAAAACAAGCATCAATAAGGGTCTTTTGGGTCCAAGGTCGTGGCAAGGCTCATTGGTGGTGATGTCGAAAGCTCTTCTTTCATCTCCATTCATCTAGTCTCACTCCTCATTTGTAAGTACTTCTTTCTTTTTAAGTTTCTTTGCATTTTTATCTTTCGTTTTGGTCTCTCTCTTGAACTTCTTTCACACCGAGACGTTGTGATTTAAGTTTGGGGGAGGGACCGGTGTCTAATTATGTGTTTTGTGATCTTATTTTGCTTTTTGCATCTTGAATCTCATGCATATCATGCATTTTCAATAAATTTGAAATTTTTTGAACTTTTGTGCATTTCATATAGGATTGAGTCTAGATGCATAGCATATAAGGTTGCACTCACTTGCATTAGGAGAATGATCCATGTAGAACATAAACTTAAGAGCTTGATTTAATGCCCTCGTTAGGAGTTCTTTGATGCATTTGAGCAATCATGAAGTTAAGGATGATCCATGCTTTGATCTCGCGTTTTGAATGTTTATGTCTTGGTTGAAGCATGCTTTGATTTGATTCCAACTCTATCTATTATTTGAACACTAATCTTGAATCATAATTATCATGCTTGTACATTCAAAAGTTGAACTCATGGATACCATATACATATTTGAGCTATCTTCTCCCTTTCACCACTCTCTTGTTAGCTCAAATAGCCATTTCACACCTTTGGAATGGTTCACCTCACCCTTAACCTTAACCTTCTTTCAAGCCTACATTACTAGTGTGTGTCGTGAGGTCTAATTTCGAATGAACTTAGCAAAAAGTGTTGAGTTTGAAACGACAAGGAGAAGTTTCCACGTAGAACTAGCTCACACATCAATGAGCTAGACATAGGCTAGGGTGGATAGGTTGGGATTTTGGGTGATTGATTGAAATGAAAGAGAGTATGGAGAAATGGAAAGAGATAGGGAGAAAGAGATGGTGATAAGGAATTGATTGAAATGGTTGGCAAAATAAAAGGTTGTTTAGCTCTAAGTGATAAGAAAATAGTTTCTAATTTTGAAAAGAAAGAAAAGAAGCCAAAATGGCTCAAGTTAGAAAAGAAATGAAAGAGACTAGAGAAAGCAAAAAAAAAGCTAAGGAAAAGAACTTGTGGAAGCCAAACCATTTGTTTATGAGGCGAAGAAGAGAATCCCCTAAATGTTTGAAAGGAAGAGAAGTGGTGAAACGTTGTGGTTTATGAAGGCAAATGGCCTTGAGAAAAGGGTAGCTTAGGATTGAGCTTGGTGGGTTTAGAAATAGGAGTGGAGTTCACAATGGGTACATTGGGTAGATGGAAATCATCCTTGTATGCATCGGTTGTTCTTTACTCTTAGTATTTTGCCAAAGTTCATTCTTTCATGAGAGATCCCTTGCACCGGAATACCCACATTGTTTGAGATCACTCTTATCTCAAGACCTCTCCCTTAGCCAGATGAGTTCACTTGATGTGTATGAGCATTATTCACCATTTGCGCTTAATGAATGTCAAAGATTTGGATGATAGGAATGCTTGTGGATGCTGGTTTAGACTTTAGGATTCGCAAAGATATTTGGAATTCCTAGGATTTAGACTTAGATAATTCTCGCAACGAGAGTTGGTTAATTATACCATAGTGATTTGAGTTCAAGAACCGCACTAAATTTGAATCATGTTAATTAGTTCATCTACATTCATTGATTCCCTGAGAAATCCCCCTGAACCTAGCCTTTATCCAATTGATTTCACAACCGTTTAGTTTGCATTCTGTTTTCAATACCATTGATTGCTTAGCGTGATTCTCACCTATATAATCTATTGTGTGTTTCTGTGAGTCCTTGTGTTCGACCCCTAGATATACTACGACAACTGCTTTAGTATCTAATAGGGTATTAATTTGAGCATATCAAATTTGGCGCCGTTGCCGGGGACGCAATTCGCCATTAGATTTTAGTCTGAGAAATTCGACTAAGCTCGACGGTATCGATCGATACTATCTAGTATCGGTCGATACTCGCCTTTTTCCTTTTATTAACATCGATCGACACCACTTGATATCGATCGATACTTATCGTGTTACCGAGTTACTAACGTTCTTGCCTTTGTTTTCAGGTGCATGCCTAATCGAGAAACCAAAAGGAACAAGAACGCTGAGCTAATTGACATGTCACTCGAGCAACTAGCACATGTGGAGCGCACAAACAAGAGAACAAAGAAATCAGCAAGGATGAACAACAATCAAGTAGAGTTGGTTCAAGATGCAGCTGGTGCATACAGAGACCGAGAGGGTCGTTTGTGCAATGAGCAAGGACAACGTCTGGATGGAGAGGGGAATGTCATTCTACCTGCTCCTGTTGTCGAAGGGATTGTCGCTGGGAATGTCGCGGTGAACGCGAACGCTGGGAATGATGTGGTTAATCGTGGAAGAACGATTGGCGAGTACAACAGGCCAGATCATTTTTACGCCAATCGGTCAGCGATTCGTCCTCCCGCTTACCAGAGGAATGATTTTGAGCTGAAACATGTTTACAACACTCTTGTGGGACAACATCTTTTCCATGGCCTTTCCAACGAGCATCCGATGGATCACATTGAAAAGTTCGAGGACTTGGTCATTAGCATCAAGAGCAATGGAGTGTCTTACGACTACCTCTTTTGCAAGCTTTTCTTGTACTCTCTTGGTGGAGAGGCGACCTACTGGGTGAAGCAACTATCTCATGGATCGCTGACTAACTGGGAAGATACTAGGACTGCTTTTCTGAAAAATTTCTACGATGATGCACGATATGAGGATCTGAGGAACAAAATCTCCCAGTTTTTTCAAGCACCTACCGAGGCGTTCAAGGCTGCTTGGACAAGATTTAGATCGTATCAGAGGGATTGCCCACATCACGGATACTCTGATGTTCAGTTGATGGGATTCTTTTTCAGAGGGCTCGACTGGAGGTACCAGATGACTTTGGATGCCGCGAGCAATGGAAACATCAACACTAAGTATCCTGACGAAGCTTACGTGTTGATTGAGAACTTGGCGTCTAGTAATAGTACCAAGAATGCTGATTTTGAGCGGAGAAAGCTAGCTGGAAACGTGGATGGTTCGCAGATCGCTGACTTCCAAGCTAAGTTGGATTCTATGCATAGTCTCCTGATGGGCAAGACACAGAAAGCTGTTCACTTTGCTGACGATGTCGAGATTTTCAACGAAGATGAAGTAGAGGATGTTAACTACATTGGTGGTTCTGGATTTCAGGGTCAGAGAAATCAGTTCAACAACAACTGGAACTTCAACAACAACTCGCAGCAAGGAGGGTCGACTCAGTTTGGTCAGAAACCTTATCAGAACAGTGGGTATGTCAGGAACTATGGAAACTCATATTATCAGTCTAGACCTGCTAAGCTTCCAGATAGCAAAATCGAGGCTATGTTTGAACAACTGGTTCAAGGACAGCAGCAACTTACTGTGAATCTCAACGGAAAAATAGATAATGTGTACAAGGATCTGAGTAGTAGGATCGATGCGCTCGACACTCATCATAAGATGTTGGAAACGCAAGTAGCCCAAACTGCAGCAGCTACCAAAGGAAAAACCACTCAGGCACATAAGGAGTACGTTGATATGCTCAAATTAATACCCTAAATAGTACTAAAGCAGTTGCTGTAGTAAATCAGGGGTCGAACACAAGAACTCAAGATATCACACAATAGATTATATAGATCCAAAATACGCTAAATCAGAAGATGTAAACAAAAACAAGTACGCAATTAAAAGGGTTGTAAATCAATGGAGGAAAATATAGGCCCAGGGTTTTTCTCAGGAAATCAATGAATGCAGACTAACTAACTAACATGATTCAGATTACGCATGATTCTTGAACTCAAATCACTAATGTATAGCTAACCAACTCTCGTTGCAAAAACTATCTAAATCTAAATCCTAGGAATTCCAAATCTCTTTGCGAATCCTAAAGTCTAAATTAGCTTTAAAGTTCAGGTTTGATATGTTCACAAATCAATTAAACCAAATCTCTTTGCGAATAATCAATTTGCTCACCTAAGGTTCTATCAGGTAATTAATCGCACTCTCGTGCCTAATCAATTATCATAAGATCTAAGTTCTAGGTGATCAATCCAGAATTAGCTTTGAGAACAACCTAAGGTGAAGAAATAATTTAGATTATGAATCCTAAGAAACTAATCAACCTAACATTCAAAGAAATCCTTTATGAGAAAACCCCAAACCTAAAGTGGATTTACTCAGACATGGAGAATGAAACAATCAACATAACTGAATAAATCATCAATAAAATAGAAAGAGTAACAAGAGGTTTTGAGATCTGATCTCGGACGAAGGGAGATTCAGACTTGTCTCTCTCAAACCAAAGTAAAATAAAAGCCTACAAAAGAAAGCATAGCCTAAAAGTGGTTGTAAAATCCCTATAAATAACCTATAGCACGAATTGGGGCTTCTTGTAATTATTAAAGACTTCTGGGGCAAATATGCAATTCTTCAACTCTTCATTAAGTCGCGTGTCTTGTCATGCTGCGATGGGTATCGATCGATACCAGGGGGTATCGATCGATGCTTGACGTGAAATCGGGTACTCAGCAACACAATCTTCAGCTTTGCTCCAAACTGCTCCAGAAAGCTCCAATAACTCCAATTATGCTCCAAACGTGCTATAACCTGTAAAAGACTCTAAAATACTATAAAAACTCTATAAAAATGATTTATATCATGGCTTAAATAGGGTAAAAACCATGATATATCAACTCCCCCAGACTTAGCATTTGCTTGCCCTCAAGCAAATAGAAGACTAAACCAGAGAAAGAGGTTTGAAAACATAGAGACTCACTTGTTCATGAACCATCGAAATGACCCTCTTTCCAAGTACCCAAGTGTCACCTAACCAGCTTTTGATCTAACCACCATGTACTTCTCCGTAGACATTCGCAGCTTTTCCAGACTCCACACATTATCCCACATCATTGTTCAAATAAAGCCATCATCGCTAGTTTCATCGCTGCAGCTTATGTTCAAGAACCTTCTAGATTCTTTACCATACAATATCATGACAAGGAACCACCCTTTTTCACACTTTTTGGTTTTATTTCTCTCCCTTATACTTATTTCTTATTTTGTTCCTTGCATTTACACATTAAGGTTCGAGACGCGAGTATTGATGGTGTTAGCCACCGAATCCCCGGTTCTTCCCTCAAAAGTAATCAAATGTGTAGGCGAATAGTGGTATCACATGAAATTTTCCTAACCTCGCTTTCAACCTTTGTGTGATCATTCCCTCTTAAGTAGAATAATGGGATCGCTGGAAATTTTCCTAGCCCTCTACTCAGAAGAAAATCATTTCATCTTTTATGCTCTTATTACTTGTAACAGGGAGAGAAATACCATTATCTTAAACATATGGGTTCCTTTGTCAGATATAAATGATGAATCAATCTCTATGAACACTAACCACATCGATGACGTGCAAAATTGGCTCAGGCTTCAGAAGAACTCTGCTAGTCAACTGATCAGTCCTTGGATTTTTCATTAGTCGATCTAGAACTGATCCTGTAACACTGTGCACTCAAAAAAAAAATTAAATCAATAGGTTCAAGCACATGATCATTATCTCCAACAAGTTTTGACTCAATAAAACAATTTTGACTCGATAAAACGACTGACTCTAAGAAAAACAAACACAATGTCAGCAGACACCTCCCCCAGACTTGAACAACACTGTCCCCAGTGTTATCTAGCCTAGAGTCAGTGAAAGAAAACAAAAGTACAGAATAAAATTGGGAAAAACAAGAAGTTACCTTGCTGGAACATTGAGTATCGATCGACACACAGCCTGGTATCGATCGATACTAGGCTTAAATCGACATGAACCTGTCTCAATCGCGTAGGGTATAGATCGATACTGAAGGGTATCGATCGACACTCATGCGATTTCGAGTTTGCTCCTTGTTTATCCTGACACAAAACGAAAAAATAAAAAGAAAATACTTATATATATAGACTCACCAGTGGGTTGTCTCCCACCAAGCGCTCGTTTAACGTCAATAGCTTGACTGTAACGCCCTTCAGGCTGGATAAGAGTGAGAGCTTGCACCAAAACAGGCTCCACAACCTGACATTGCTAGCTTCAGAGTTTTGCTCAACATGCCTTCCACGAACTCTTTTCCCTTCTCTTTTTAGCTCCGAAGTAAGAAGAACTCTAGCCTTAGAGAATGGCTTCGAAGCTCCTTTGCACTTGACCTTATACTCAATCGAATTCCCATCACTCTTCTGAGGGATTAAAGCGACATGGGGATTCTCAACTTTTTTGCTCTTGGCTTCTTCTTCTTTGTTGCCTTAGCCTTCTTGACAACTTCCTTGGGGACGCTGGGTGATTTAGCTGAAACGTCTGTGATAGTTGGTATGGCAGGAGGTTCTTCCAAATGATATGATATCAGCGTCGCTCCTATTACAACATCGATGCAAGAGATACGTGTGGGAGTTCCTCTAGGGATGGCTTTGTAGTACACCTCCTTGTCAATGTATGAAAATGAGATGTGCTTGCTGGGTGTGTCCATAATGGCACCAACCGTAGCCATGAACGGTCTTCCGAGAATCAACTGCGTACGAGATTTTGCATTCATCTCTACAACCTGAAAATCAGTAGGAACCAGGCAATCTCCTATTGTGATCATCAAATCAGCGATTGCCCCATATGGAAGAGAGGTGTAATCGTTCGCGAACGTGATAGATGTCTTTGGAGGTTGAATATCAGCTCCCAATCTCTCTGCAATTGCCCTGGACATGACATTGACGCAGGCTCCTGAGTCAACGAGAGACTCTTTGAATTCAACTCTAGAGATAGAGCATGGAACTGAGAAGATCCCTGGGTCTTCCCTCTTAGTCAACTGTCTCAGTGGAGGTGGTGCACCTCTAGCCTTAATGAAGAGTGCGTTAATCTCTTCCTCAGTTTCTCTGCAATCTTTGAAGTGACTTAGCAGAGGACGGTGTTCTAGAGCTTCTTCAAAAGACGAATCAGGGGAAATCCTTCTTACCATCTTCTCAAAGCCACGCATCTGCTTTGGAGAGATGGGATCTCTGAGGTGTTTAGGAACATGATTCAACTTCTTGGGCTTGCGAACTCTTTCTTTGATCAACTCAGGTGTTTCCACAGTTTCTTGCTCGTTCTGCGAGGGGTATCGATTGACACCAGGTAGGGTATCGATTGATGCTATCGCTGTTGAATTGTCCTTGGCAGATATATCATCGTCAAGAGGCTCCACAATCAGATTATCCATGATTTTGCATCTTACGTCCTCTACCTCCTTCTTAGCCTTCCCAAGAGCTCTGGGATAAGGTATCCTCGGTATAAAGACTCGTTCTTGAACTTCTTTAGGCACCCAGTCGAAATCTCATGTGTCTCCTCAGAAATCGCCTCAGTATCGACCGATACCAATGGAGTATCGATCGATACACGGGTTTTGGAAGTGTCCCGTTTCAGAATTGTAACCGGCATCGATCGACACTTGGGGGTATCGATCGATGCTATGGCGATTTTAGGATCCTCATCGAAATTTTCTGCACTTGAGGAGATTGCTGATATGCTCAATTTAATACCCTAAATAGTACTAAAGCAGTTGCTGCAGTAAATCAGGGGTCGAACACAAGAACTCAGTTATCACACAATAGATTATATAGATCCGAAACAAGCTAAATCAGAAGATGTAATTGAAAACAAGATTGCAAGTAAAAGCGTTTGTAAATTCAGTTGGAGGAATATAGGCTCAGGGTATTTCTCAGGAAATCAATGAATGCAGCTAAATTAACTAACAGGATTCAGATTAAGCACGGTTCTAGAACTCAAATCACTAAAATATAATTAACCAACTCTCGTTGCGAAAACTATCTAAATCTAAATCCTAGGAATTCCAAATCTCTTTGCGAATCCTAAA
>PKML01013729.1:359397-375979 GCA_002933935.1 Eutrema yunnanense | reverse complement strand
CCCTTTGGGGTTACCGTTAATAAGTACCTTATATTGTACTGATTGGATGCACCACATCATCCATGAAATCCACTTTTCCGCAAAACCAAATTTCCTCAAAAGGTGTTCAATAAATGGCCATTCTACCCGGTCATATGCTTTGCTCATATTCGTCTTAATTGCCATAAACTTACTTTTGCAGGATTTATTGGTACGTAGACCGTGAAACATCTCCTGTGCGATCAAAATGTTATCAGAGATCAGCCTTCTTGATACAAAGGCTGATTGGGTCTCTGAAATCAGGTCCGGTAGCAATCTCTTTAACCTCTGACATAAAACCTTCGAAATGATCTTATAACCCACATTACACAGACTTATAGGTCGTAATTCCGTCATACAAGTGGGCCGTCCTGTCTTCGGGATTAGACAAATATTAGTTATGTTCAGCCGTTGATCAAAAAAACCTGTTTCCAGAAAACCGTTAACCAGTCCTACTACATCTGTCTTTATAATTTGTCATGATCGTTGGAAGAATAAAGCCGTCATTCCGTCCGGGCCCGGAGCCTTTTATGGGTGCATCATGAAAAGGGCTCTGCAAACTTTCTCTTCCGTAGCCATTGCCGTAAGCATATCATTGTTCTGTTTCGAAACTATAACCGGAATATCCTTGAGAGCATTCTCAAAATCCATCGGGGAAGTTGATGTGAATAAATCCTCAAAATAGTTGACCACCACTTGTTCCACCTCTTTATCCGAGGTAACCCAAGATCCTGATGCATTGTGTAGTCCAGTAATCCGATTTCGCGCTCGTCTTTGCTTAACTTGCGCGTGATAAAAATTTGTATTTCTGTCCCCCACCGTTGCCCATAATGTGCGACTTTTCTGTTGCCAAAATAACTCCTCATCTAAATAAGTCTCTTTCAGTTTTCTCGTAATATCCATCAATTCCTCGGGTGTACTATTATCATCATTCTGGACCTCCTCTAAAGCTTGTCATAAATCTCTAATTTTTTCCTTGCCGTATGGTAAATTATTTTTCCGCCATTTTGATATTTCTCTCCGGCAATTCGTTATTTTTTCTATAAATGAGGATCTGTTGCCACCAGTGTTAATTTCCCAGCCCTTTGAAATTGTGTCCATAAGGCCGTCCCGTCCAATCCACCGTTTATCAAACCGAAACTGTCCCGTTTTTGCGGTATTTTATTCTCAATGGTGGCAACATTTGGCCTATGGTCCGACCCAATCATTGCCAGGTATTCGACATATGAATGAGAAAAAATTTCATGCCAATCCTCATTAGCTAAGGCCCTCTCCAGACGGCACCGAACAATTTTCGAATTCCGTCTTCCCCTCCAGGACATGGTATATCCAAGACACTGAAATTTTAGAAAACCGCAATGTTGTATCATAAGATTGAAGGACATAAAGGAGGATGCATGTCGTAAATTTCCTCCCTGTTTTTCATTATTTCCCGTAATTTCGTTTAAATCGCCAATTATAAACCAAGGGGCGTCTCATGTTGTGCTTGTTCGGGTTAATCGTTTCCACACTTGATCTCGATTTTTCGGTACCAGATCACCGTAAATAAACGACAAAAAACTTTTTTTTTCTTGAATAGTTGCCTCAATATCAATTATTCGTTTACTTGAAAATAAAATAGTAACATCCAATGAATCATCATAATATTAAGCGAGTCCACCACTCGCACCGCACAGTTCGATCGTGTATAATTTATTATAACCAAAATGAAATTAGAATTTTTGCATAAAAGAAAAATCTTGCTTAGTTTCTGAAAGAAATAAAAATGTTGGCTTCTGTTTTTTCCAAACCTCCCGCAAATAACCTATTGTGTACCAATTCCCGAGTCCCTGACAATTCCAACTCATAATCCGCATAAATAAAAACTAATTTGGTATTGCTAAACTGGTCTTTGGATTTGATGAAACCTTCATGACCACCATCGTTACATCCAGAGCTTGCCGACATTGGCTACAATAATCCTTTAATTTTCCACAAACCCACCTCTGATTTTCAATATGCACTGCTACCTCAATTTCCCAATCTATTAATGAGATTCTCTTTTTTCCTTTGTGTAGTCCCATCAACCAAAATTGATCAAATGACCAAAAGAAATGAAACCGATAATTATTATTATAAAAGAAGGCAAACCCGCCATTCAAATTCCCCAGTACAACCATGTCAAAATTATTAAAACCCAGCAAAATCAGGTGAAAAAAACAAGAACGAAACATATTCTGTTTTGTCCGAAAATTAAAAATTGGTCTAAGCTCTCGAAAGTGACTTGTTGACCTCTTATTCTCCAAAGCACAATACCACCAATACCCAAATCTCATTCCTGTGTCTCCGATTTGGAAGTCTCTGTTTCAGGGCCTGATTTTGATGAAATCTTACCTTCGGCCCGAGTAGCGTCCCCGAAACGTCCCAAGTGCTTTGGGATCAACCTTTTTCGTGGGGATATAATACCTTGTACGATCCTCTTCTTTGACCCTGCACCAATCAATTTATTCTTCGTCTTAGAAACCTGATTTCGCTTACCATTCGTAATCCCCTCCTTCACCTCCTTATCCATATTCACCGTAACAACCTCCCTCTCTATCCCCAATGCATTGTCCACCTCCTCTGTCCCCAACATCACAGCCCCTTCATTGCTATTATCCTCTATCTCCCCTATGTCCATAGCATCCTCAGGCAAAATAACTCCAAGATTACCATCAACCAGAATATCGAGAATCCCATCATCATCAACCAGATAATCATCAGCCATGTTATCCAAAATTCCTGCATCGTCGTTTTCATGTTCCCCTACCTCCTCTACCTCAATCGAAGTATCTATAATCAAATCAGCTACCATCGCTAGTACACTAGAGGAATTTTCCGGTAATATAAAGTTTTCAGAAACCTGACCTTTAGAACTCTCCACCGCAAGAGGCTCCTTTGTATCATTCTCAAAAAGAAGACCCCTACGGACAACCTTTCCCGTGACCGGTGCTGTCTTCCCAATGGGCTCCGAGACTGCATCTGTTCTTGGGATATGATTTTTCCCCGCTTTGCTGCCATGGAACGCGTCTAGCATCTTCCTGTCGTGATCCGATGACCATTTCCCACACCTGAATACCTCAATTTCTTCAGCCCTGAGGTTGACATGGCGTACCTATTATTCCCCTCCTTAGGTGGTAAACGACTCGATGAAGAAATGGAGCTTGATTCCCTGTCTCTGTACCTTCTGTCCTCCTTCCAAGTACCATATCGATGCTCTTTTTCCATATGCTTACTGGCCCTCGCAGTTCTAGTATCTTGAACTTTGCCTTTTCCCTTATCATGTCCAAAATGGGTTTTGCTTGTAAAATCAGAGAGTTGTTGAACCTGATTTCCGTCCAGGCCATGAGTTGCCACCTTTGTAGCTAACAGCATTTAGCCCTTGTTTCGGATCCTCCGAAATGTTTTCAAGGCCCTCTATCCGTCCTACCCGTTGAGGGCATAAGGACTGATCGTGACAGAGACTGAAACAGCTCCGGCAATACCTGAACAGCCTCTCATACCGCAGCGTGATAGTAGTCTCTTCACCGCCATGAAACTCGACCGATGATTCAAAACACAGAGGTTTAAAACCGTCCAGAACCACTTGCACTCTGCCAATGTCGAGATCCACCTCCTTCACGAAACCTAGAGCTTCACCAATACTGCGGAACGTCTGGTCAGCCCAATAATGTAGGGGGACACCCATGACCCGAATCCATAACGTAATGGCGGACGGATACTTGCTATCCACAACCGGCTCCCATCGCACCAGTGATACCATCCAATAGTCGAAATGGAACGGCTCCATCTTTAGTATCTCCGCGATGTCCTCTTCTCTGTCAAAATCGAATTGGAACCGGCCCATTCTCAGATCCGCCGCAGCTACCCGCTCCTCTACATTCAGGATTCGAGGAAGCATGTGAAGCAGTACCTTCATATCCTGCTTCTTTGGGTTCATACATCTCTCAATCAGAGTTTTTGAGTACCCCCGCAATGAGCTTCTTTGGGTTCATACATCTTCATATCCTGTTCAAGGGTTTTCATTAATTTTAAAAAGAGAACATTACAACATAACAAATAAAAGATTAGCGAAAAAAGGATTAATGATTAGCTTAATCTACCGGAAGCTTTTAAAACTAAAAGCTGAAAGATATGAATGATTAAACAAAACTAAACAAAAGTTTAGAATTGATATCCACGACCACCACGGCCTCGACGAACACGGCCTCGGCCGTGAGAGCATTGCATTTCTTTCATCTTCTAAGGGTTGTAAGATTTTTTCACATGTTTGTAGTTCGATCCCGAATTGGCTCCCCTTGCGTTGAGTCCGGTCTTTACTTAGTTGAAGTAAATAAGATTTTCTTATTTTGTCTTACGTAAGTTTAATAATTTGTAAGAAAAAAACATATTAGTGGAGTATTGGAGAGTAATGTGTAGTATGAATTGCATGATTGCATCATCTTGAAGTTGAAACGACATAACTAAGAAAGTAATGTAGAAAAATAATTAAATAAATCTCAGAGCAACTTCCATTTCCTTTTTGCTTATATCAAAAAAAGAAAAAAGGAAGCAGAATTTAGTTATTGACCCAGTCTTCTTGCATCTTTTAATTGATAAACTAAATTTTTACCCGCACGTTCGCGCATAATAATTTGTTTTTTTTTATTGATTTAATGCAATGTTTTCAAATCCTTGTCAGACCAGTCGGTCCGGTTATAGCTCTAAAACGTGATACTATAAAATTCAATAAAACCCATAAAAACTCAACAAATAACCATGAACTGGACATAATCGTTGATCCGGACGGATCATGGTTCGGTACTAATTCAATCAGAAGGTTTTCTTTATTGTTTTTATTAAGTCATTCAGATTTTACAGTCTGGTACTTTATGATATTCTTTCGTTTGTGAATAATATTTTATCAACTAAAATAATAATTACTTTGTCAGTTAGACATATATTTTTTAAACATATCTTAGAGATTTGTTAGTTTTATACTTATATATATATATGCGTGTTTGTGTATATATATAATTTCATTAGTTGTTGATTGCGGTCGGACCGTATCGAACCGGGTTAACTCATGGAAACGGTGGCTCGAAAGACTCTCATGTTTGCTTTCCGGGTCGGATTTCAAAACATTTATTTAATGTATTAAAAAGAAATTTATAACATAATTTCTTATGATTTAAGTTAAAATCAGAAAAAATTAGCGGAATTTAAACAATTTCGTTTGATATTTTGACCTTAAAATCTCTAAAATCTAGTATGATTTTAACTTGCGCGTCCGCACGGGATAATGTTTTTTACATATTCAATTTTGTAATATATAAAGTGTAAAATGAAAAATAAGATCTAATTTACATTTTCGCTGATTTGATAAGATTCTCTTTAAAAATTGTGTTGTTTGGCAACATGTATAATTAATACAAATAAATTATAGAAATGTCTGAATTTTTACCTGTTTGGCTAACTTATTTTTATTTGTTTTTATCTTTTATGTTTTTTATATTGTATGGAAAAATATATTTATGGTATGACATGTATGATTCAAAATTAATAATTTTAGCTATCCAAAAATTTTGACCCATTTTATAAACTTTGTTATTATATGAATTTAGATTATTACAAAACCAATCTATATATTATGAGTGTTAAAATGAGTTAACCCGTTTTTTTTAATATGCCTCGAATCAGCCTACTACTTTGGATCTTTTGACAAACCAACTCGCAAAAGACGGCGATTATAAAAACATAACGCGTCCATCATATTACCATATAATATAAATATTTGCTAATTTTGAATATTTGAAATTTTAGGCTGATTGATTATGATAAAAAATATACAATAACATATTTGTTTATCATCTGCATTATTATATGAATATTATTTAAATTCCAATATTTAAATTGATATCCGATTTATCATTTTTTAAAGATAATAACTGATTTTTTGATTTTTGGTAAATAATCTAACCTATATTTTAAAAAATCTTAAAAAATCTAAATTAATATTTTAATTTTCGGAAATAAATTAAAATATAAAATAAAATATTTTTTAATTAATATTGCACAAAAATATCTGTTTGGCAACATGATTAGTTGTTATCCAAATAAATAATAGCCGAACATTATTTTTTTCTTGTTTGGAAACAAATCTAATTAATAATATATTCCTTTTTCTGTTTAAAAAATCTAATCTATTAAAATAGAGTGCTATTTTGTTACCAAACAAGAAAAAATGCATTTAATACTATTCCTATCATGGATAACTTTTAAACTTTCAATTTTTGTGGATAACTATCATGTTTCCAAACAGAATAATTTTTTTTACAGGATATGAATAATTTTGTGGATAACTTTTAATTTTGGTTATATTTTATTTTTAATTTAATTCCAAAAATTAAAAAATTATTTTAGATTTTCTTAAATATAAGTTAGATTATTTACCAAAAAACAGAAAATTAGTTATTATCTTTAAAAATAATCAATCATATATTAATTTAGATTTAATCTAAATATTCGAATTTAAATAATATTCTCAAACAAGAAAAAATGCATTTAATATTATTTTTATCATGGATAACTTTTAAACTTTCAATTTTTGTGGATAACTATCTTGTTTCCAAACTTAATAATTTTGTTTACATGATATGAATAGTTTTGTGGATAACTTTTAATTTTGGTTATATTTTATTTTTTAATTTAATTCCGAAAATTAAAAATTTATTTTAGATTTTCTTAAATATAGGTTAGATTATTTACCAAATATCAGAAAATTAGTTATTATCTTCAAAAATAATCAATCATATATTAATTTATATTTAATCTAAATATTCAAATTTAAATAATATTCTCATAATAACACAGATGATAAACAAATATGTTAGTGTGTTTTTTTTTATCATAATCAATCATCTTAAAAATTCAAATATTCGAAATTAGTAAATATTTATATTATACGGTAATATCTAATCTATTAAAACAGAGTGACTTTTTGTGTCCAAACAGGAAAAGATGCAGATAATTAAATTTTGTAATATATAAAGTGTAAAATGAGAAATCTGGAAACGGAGTCATAGTGTGGGAGACATCTGAAAAGATGAATACTTTTTTGGGGGAAATAGATCGTCTTCCCATACTATTCTATTTGAAACAAAAAATCGATATATAAAAAATAATGGTCATATTTTAAATATAAAATATTTAAGATGAATTATAGGTGAAAATGATATAATATTTATGTTGATTATATAAAATATTTATGATTATGCTTTATTCGTAAATTAATAACAAAAAATGGATAAGAATCCGAATGGATAATTCAGGTATTAAAAATATATTTAAAATAAAATATATAACTGAAAATATATATAACAAAACGGGTCGAAAAATTTGGATAGCTAAAATCACTAATAATGAATCATACATGTCATAACAAAATATTTTTTTTCCATACAAAATAGAAAACATAAAAAAACAAATAAAAAATTGTCGCATGCCCTCATTGTGGATTAAAATTTTAGAAAACTATATAATATATTCTATAGCCAAAAATAAAACTGTTAACATATCTCAAATTTTTACATCCACAAAATACATTTTGTCCAAAAAATAGAACTAAACATCATAAAACAAAAATTAAAACTTATTTTTCCATGTTTAATATATAAATTCTCACAATGTGCCTTAGTCTTTTATCGTACTATGCAATACGGGTTCATTAGATGCATTGGATAGTTGATCGATGTTATGAAAAGTTTGTTGTTTAATATGGTTGCAGCTACTGGAAGAGTAACGACGAAAGTGGATGTGTATGCATTTGGAGTGTCTATGCCTGACCTTGGTGAGCACAGCTATCNAAAATCTACATTAAATTCAAAATTTAAGATTATATTTCAATGCAAATTGTTAATTTTGAAATTGTATCATTAAAAAAATTTGATTATTAAAATATTTGGCATAATCAAAATCAAAAATTCGAAATAAGTAATATTATTTTCGTAACAAAATAATAATAAAATTTTAAATTATTTTCGTAATATGTAATTTATAATAATCAATTTTATTTATAATTTTAAATATTTAATTTAATTTTTGGCATAATCTGAATTTTTCTAATTACGAATTAAAATTAATATATATATAATCGTATTAATGAAATAAATTACTCTTTAATTGAACCAAATATAATTAATAATTTATTTTTTAATTTAACCAAAAATATCTGTTTGGCAACATGAATAATAGTTATCCAGAGAAAGAATAAAAGTTATCCAGAAAAAGAATAGACTTATATGCACTTTTTCATGTTTGGACACAAAAATTGTCTATGTTTTAATTAGGGCTGGGCATTCGGTTAATTAGTTGGGTTTGGTTCAGGTTTTTCGTTTTTCGGGTTTTTCAGTTTTAAAATCTTAGGTCCCATTCGGGATTAAATTCTAATTCGGTTCAGTTCGGTTCGGTTTTCGGGTTTTTCGGTTTTTACAATTAATAACCAAACTAAAATCACTTTAGGGTAATTTTGATTATTTTATATAACACGGGTATTTTAGATAAGATGAAGAATTTGACCATTGTAAGAACAATATTTATCCAACAAAAATGAACAAAGAAAGATGAAGAAATATTGTCCAAATTACTATGGTTGTAAAAATCGTCTCCAAAATCTTAGCTTTGTCTTTCACTTCCAACCTCACAAAAACAAAAAAAACCGGCTTAGTAATTCAACTCACGTTCGAGGTTAAAAGTTATCCACCATAAAATAAACAATACAAAATAACTTGGTTTGATGACAACAAACTATATGGTTTATAAACATATTTTATAAAAATTACTAAAGACTAAGTCCAAAACACTATATAGTATTATATGAGTTTGGTTTTAATTCGGTTACCCAATCGGTTAATTCGATATTCGGTTAATAAACCGAACCGAACCAAAAATCGAATAAATTTAGAAATGTGTCTGTTTGGGTTATTCGGGCTATCCGTACCCGAACCAAATAACGTTATTCAGTTTGGTTTGGTTCGGTTTGATTCGGTTCTGTAAATATGCCCAGCCCTAGTTTTAATAGATTAGATGTCTTGTTTGCTATATGCTAGATAAGTATCCGCATATATGCGGGTTTATAATTTTATATTTTATAACCGGTAAAAAAAATTAAAGAAAAAAAAAGAAAATAATATTAGATCATCCGTGAAAAATATATAATACATAAATGTAGAAACAAAATTTACGATGAAATAAATATATATCTTGAAAGAAAAATTTGGTGAAAAAATGCAGTAAATAACTTTTAACTTATCAATTTTTTTTGGCAATGCTCAACTTATCAGAAAATAAAGTCATTTTTAATTTTTTTATAAAAAAAAACAGTCGAACACAGTATATATGAAACTCAAAGATAATAGAGGTAATTTGATTTAATATTCTAAAATTTTTATGTATTTTGAAAACTAACCCATGTTTTAAAAAGTTTGAAAATTAACTTCTTTATTAGGAAAAAGACAATTATATATCCATCATGAATTTGGAGAATTTACAAATACAAAAATATGTATTTTAATTTTTAATTTTCGGAATAAAATATATATTGTAAAATAAATATTCAATAATAATATTATATATATATACTAGAACAAAATATTTTTTTAATTATAATTTATATTTAGATATAAACATATTTATTAGATATACACAAATTGTATTGAAAATCTACTCCTATATTTATCATTATTATTGTACAACAAAATTATAAAAAAACACGTTTGAGAAGCCGTATGGTCATACGATATGCTCATTTATGATAAATCTTTGCGTTCACACAGTCTAAAATAAATCTTTGCATTCACATAGTCTAAAATAATTTAATAATGTTTTAATCCATGAACGTCCATGAACATCCGTGAACCACATCAAAAGATCATTTTGTATAATGTTTATGCATTATTTGACCAGATTTGATATCATCATGTTCTTTTGAATTGATGACCAGTTTTTATATCAGGTTTTTTTGCAATATCATTTCAAAAAATCCAATAGTGACCAACAAATATTTGAATTTATGCATTATGGAATTGAACAACATAATTACCATTTCTTTTAAGAAGCCTAATTATAAAATTTGCGAGTTTATTTTCAACGCATAAAATCTAAAAATGATCGACTTTTTCAAAGAATTATAAAACATACAATTATCTCCCGGTTCGAAAGCGAGAAGTTAGAAGCGGAGAAAGATGGACTCGAAAGCGAAGTTAAATGTAATAGAGAAGTGGAGAGCACATTGAGATTTGAACTCGAAGCTATAGTTGGTGATAAAGTAGAACTGGAAAGTAAGTTGGAGAAGATGGAGGTTGAGAAAGCTAAGCACCAGATATCTTTTAATATAATCAAAGATAAGTATAAAGAAACTCAACTTTGTCTCCAAGATATTGAGACAAGGCTAGAAGAGATACAAAAGGAGATGAAACTGGCCAACGAACTAAAAACAAAAGTTGAATCTCAAATAAAATCCATGGAAGCAGAGGCACATAGTAAATGCGATGGAATCCTTGGAAGAAGAGGTGAGAAAGGAGAGGTTTGCTTTTGATGAGCTTAGAAGAAAATGTGAGAGTCTTAAAGAAGAAGTGTCTATCCATCAAGAAAACGCAATCAAGAGGGAAAATATAGAACCCAAGATCAAACATGTCTCTCTCCACAACTTAGGTCTTAAGTAAACTTTTGCTTTGTGTTCCAAACTTAATCCTTTTTTCACTAAAATTTTGATTATGCATTTCAGGAAGACATGGTAACAGCTGCGGGGAAACTGGCGAATTGTCAGAAAACAATAGCTTCGTTGGGGAAACAGCTGCAATATCTCGCAACACTTGAAGATTTCTTGATCGATACAACAAGCATTCTAGCGGCTACAAACGGTGTAAGCAGCAGTAACACACAGAGTTGGAAAGTAGTCAAGAATGAAACTTTCATGGCGAGAAATCATCCTAAGTCAATCAAACCAGCCAAAGAAACATCTTATTTTAATTAATAGATTTGAAATAATATTTTTTCTTTATTTTTAAATTAAACGGAAATAATCAAATTAGATTTTAAAACAATTTATATGTTTAATTTATCTAAGGTATTTTGGTAATTTTAGATGTCAAAGTTAGTTTTCAAACTTTTTTAAACAGAAGTTAGTTTTCAAATTATATAATTTTGTTAGAATATTAAACCAAATCTCCCAAGATAATATATCTGCTATGTAAAATCTCTTTCGATAAACTAATTAATTTATTATTTTATTCGGTAAATTTTTTTTTTTTTTTAATTGTCATTTTATTCGGTTAATTAATATTATCAAAAGAAAAAAAGAAACAATCTTCTGAGATGTGTGTTGAATCTTTGTTCTTCATTTGGTAGAAGAAGGATTGATTTAGTCGGACACAGTCGGAGCAAGAACATAACTACATATCTGGCTCTATCAATTCATGTCCATCTAATAGATAAGAATAAGTTTGAGTTTTGAAAACAGAGTTGTTCATTGTTCAATTATAGAGAAACACAAACATTGGCTAAAAACAGAGTAAAAGAGAAACACACCAAGCTAAACCCGAAACAATAACTGAAATTAAAACACTGATAAAATCTAAATGAGTTGCTTTCTCCTCAAGCTCCTTTCTCTACAGTCCTTTAGTTTGGTTGCTTCATTCTCTTTTTCAAAGATTCTTCATAAAGGCTATACAGACGAAAAATAGCTTAAAACGTTAATATCATTTATTCTTTAACCCATAAAATTCTATTATAATATACAGTTTTTATTCTATCAAATTCAGAATATTACCTCTCTTAATGAGTTGTGGTGCTTCTGCTTCTGTGTTTTTTTCGGCCAAAAGGACTCGTGAACCACCTTGTTTTGTATAAAACCAGTATGTATCCAATCGTCATTCCAAATACAATGCCAGGTCCAAACCCTATTGCAGCTGCAATCCAACTTAACACTTCTTCATCTTCTTCCTCTGGCTCCGTCGTTTCATACTGTTGCGATGAGGGCGTGTGGATATCTTTGCATACTTCGTCAAGAGCAGGGCCAAAAAGTCCCGAGTTTTCTTCGAAAGAAGAGCAAAGCTGCGTTCGAAACTGAGTGCCTCCAGGTACTAGACCGACAAGCTGGTTATGGGAGAAGTTCATGAATGCAAGGGACGAGAGATACCCTAGCTCCTGTGGAATTTCTCCTGAAAGCTTGTTTTGGGAAACGTCCAATGACTCGAGAGCTGTCAAGTTCCCCATAGATGATGGAATGTGGCCAGTGAAAGCATTGTTTGACAAGTTGAGCACGTGAAGCTCTTTCAATAGGCCGATGGAGCTTGGAATCTCTCCTTCAAGTCTGTTTCCGGAGAAGTCGAGTGCTGTGAAGATTTTTAGGATACGTACCAGCTCCATCTCTACACCATTTTTCATCAAAACCATTGAATCGTGGTAATAGCCCGAAGAATCTCTCATGTAGTTTACAGTCGAACGATCTTCGTTTGTCCCAAGTGATGACATTTTACTCCAGTTCACAAAATAATCAGATGGCAAAATTCCACTGAAGTGATTATGTGAGATGTCCATGATTTTCAACTGAAGGAACGAGGCTCGATGTATCGGTCCGTGGAATGCATTGGAGCGTAAGACAAGAACTTGCAGGTTTTGTAGAGAAGTCAACCAGAACGGAAACGTGTCGTTGATTATGTTGCTTTCCACATTTAGAACTTCAAGGGTAGAGAAACGGATCAAAGATCTTGGAAGCTTTCCCACGAGTTGGTTATGACCGACGTCAAGCGACCTTAGACTTTCAAATACATTCTCCGGGAGGCCTCCACTAAGACGATTCTGACGAAGGTTTAGAACTGAAAGAGTACTATTGAGATTTCCCATACAAAGAGGGATTGAACCATTGAAGTTGTTGTCGGATAAATCGAGAATGTTTAGAGAGTGCAACGCGCATATGAAGGAAGGAATCTTTCCCGTGAAATTGTTTCTAAAGCCAAGCAAGTACTGAAAGACAGAGGATAGTCCATGTTTCGTTGGTCTTTCGAAACTGATGAAAGTGTTGTTGGAAAGATTCACATACGATAGATTTGGTAGCGTCCATAACCAGCCAGGCACTTGACCTTTGATTTTGTTGTTGGAAATGTCTAGAGTCTCCATAGACTGCATGGATCTTATGATCTCTGGAAATTCAGTAATACCGCAACCTACCAAGTGTAAATAAACTATCCGTTGTGAAGGAGGATCTGAAATTAAACTTTTGTTTGAGGCTGAAACATGGTTGCCTGAGAGATCCAATGATTGGAGTGACTTGGAACATGATAAGATTGCATTCAAGTCAATCGTAGTGAAGTTGTTATTTGCCAAATAAACAAATCTCAAAGAAGGAATGGTGAAAAGAGAAGAAGGAAGGGTTCCAACGAAATCGTTGTCATTTGCGGAAAACAACTCCAAGTTGGAGAGTGAGCTAATGTTTGGAGGAAGCGTTCCTGTGAGTTGATTGAATTCCATGTATAAAAACGACAGCTTTGTCAAATTTAGTAGTGAAACGGGAAAATCACCACTAAGCTTATTGGAATCAACAACTAACCACGTCAAATTTTTCAAACTGGCAAAAGAATCTGGGATTTCACCAGTGAAATTGTTACTATTGAGGTAAAGACTTTCGAGATGAGAGAGCTTTTTAATTGAAGATGGAATCTCACCCGAAAACCGATTTTCAGAAAGAACAAGAAAGGTGAGCTGTGAAAGATTTCCAATCCAAGACGGAATCTGACCCGAAAACTGATTATGATAAAGATAGAGATAGGTGAGATGAGAAAGATTTCCAATCCAAGACGGAATCTCACCCGAAAACTGATTATCATAAAGATCAAGAGAGGTGAGATGCGAAAGATTTCCAATCGAAGACGGAATCTCACCCGAAAACTGATTACGAGAAAGATCGAGAGAGGTGAGATGCGAAAGATTTCCAATCGAAGATGGAATCTGGCCAAAAAAACGATTATGAGAAAGGGCGAGAGAAGTGAGAAGAGAAAGTTTTCCAATTGAGGACGGGATTTGACCATATAAATCATTTTGTGAAAGGTCTAGAGTGGTGAGAAAACGAAAGGTTTGAAGCCTAAAAAGACTGGTATTGGAATGAAACTTGCCGTAGAGATAGCTGCTACTAAGGTCTAGCTCGATCACTTCCCCGGACTTGGCATCACACTTGATACCGTCCCAATAACAACAATCAGTGTTATTTCCCCATGACTCCGTCTTCCCATTAATATGAGAAGGCTTCCGAATCTCAAACTCATTCTTGAACTCGAGAAGTGCATCCCTTTGTTCCGGACGACACAAGTGTCTAGTAGGAGCCGCAAACGCATTGTGAAAATTAAAAACGAACAAGAAGAGAAAAGAAAGAGAAATATGAATGATACTCATTGAGTTTCAAGAGCCTTTCGTTCTTCTTTAACTTTCTTGAATATCAATAATGAAAAAGAAGCGAGAAATGAAAATTGTGATGGTAACTGGGTTTCATGCCATCTCTTTATATACATATAGTCAGTGCTCCAATCCACTCAGCTTGGCTCACCATCTAGATGGCATCTAGATCTTTCTACGAAGTGTTATTCACGTTGAACGAAGAGAGTAATAAGTCTTTGTGTTGAATAGTCAGTTTCCACACATTTTGGTTTAATTCATATTCCAAGAATTTCTTGGTCCAACCAAATTAAAAGCTATACACAACAAATAATAACGAAAGCCTTAACACAAAAAAAAGAAATTAACATTGATTTGTCAGTTTTGTGGTCGATGTGAAGAGGATTCTGAGGAAGAAGATAAGATTGAAGAGGAAAGAGAGAATTGAAATTATTGAGGTTGATTTATCAAGTCATCGTCTTTAATGGACTAAGATTTTTAATGGGACAATAAGGAAAAAGAACAGGCTTGATTTTTCAAGTCATCGTCTTTTGTCCCGAGAAACACAGCTCCTCATTGTTCTCTGGTGAGCTGCTCCCCGCTCTCTAAATTTTAACAAAATTTAAATATCAAAGAAAACAAAATTTAGTGGTTTCAGAAATATTCTGAAAATATCCAACATGATATCATAATTATAATTTCAAGAGCGCTTCAAGATAAATAAAATAAAAATCTATTACACAATTAACAAACACGAAGATAAGTTAAAGAGATGGAATCTTCAGATACAGCTGTGGGAAGAATGAGATGTATAGAGGATTACAAAACATACAAAGAAATCTTTAGATCATACTGTCATGAAATGGAAATATAAGTATAAGCATTATAGTTTTGATTTTCAAAATATACAAGAAATTTTGAAGCCAAGGCAAAACACCAAAGCTATGAACTTTTTTTTTATTTGAGTTCCAACTGTATCAGGGCAGAAAAATCAATGTATTCGAAGACAAAATGAGAATATTTAGTGACGATTCCATCTTCCACGAAGACTCAGCTATGTAGTGAGAACCTTGAAGATATATTTAGTAGTTTGCGTGAGAGCATTCTTAGAAGAATTCTGAGTCATCTTGCAACTGTGGAAAGCTATTAGGACTTATGTATTATCAAAGACATTGAGGAACATTTGGCCTATTGACAAAAATGTCCTCACCGTTCTTGACTCGTTTCTACATTGAGGCCAGAGAAGACCGAAAGTCTAAGGTAAGCCGTAAATTTTCCCAAACAAAGATTCATAAGTTTGATCATCAATAAGTAGTGAACCTAAGTAATCGGCCAGTCAATATTTTTGAGATATTTTAAACTATTTGAGTTATCTATTTGTTTGTTTGGTTTCTTTTGGCATCGATTATGTTCTATATGATTATATATTTTGAAAAAAATACTCCATTGATTAAACTAGGCATGGGCATACGGGTACCTGTTCGGGTCCGGGTCGGTTCTTTCGGGTATCGGGTCTTTCGGATATAGAGTTGGAAGACCCATTCGGGTATTTATAAAATTCGGTTCGGGTTCGGTTCGGATATTTTCGGGTTCGGGTCGGTTATGTATCTGTGTAGAGGAACCGATACATACCCGAAATTCCTTCGGGTTCGGGTCGGGTCCTAAAATACCCGAATTTTTTCACATATTTTATCCGAATGTAGTATAATACCCGAAATTTTTAACCTGTTTTAAACATCAAAACGAAATTTTTAACTTGGACAATTTCAAATCAACATCCAAATGCAAAGTTAATAAGGAAATATCATGTCTAAACATCAAAATGAAAGATTCAAATATAAACATTAAAATGAAAGATTCAAGTCTAAACGTAACTTAAAGTTTAAACATGGGAAAAAAGCTTGATTGGCAATTCAAAATGGCAAGTCAAAAGAAGCTTGATTCACTGATAACCCTGTATTTTACCGTCTTGAGTCCCATATTTTCCTATGTTTTCTTTGTGTTTCATGTTGTTTTCATAACATTTACAATGCATTTAGGTCCAAATCGAGTCGCATTGCATTTAGGACGTCCTAGGTTGTTTTTGTGTTCTTTTTGGCTTGTTATAGCCTTTCTCAGGTGTTCGGGACTGATTTGGATGAGC
>PKML01013729.1:338516-355448 GCA_002933935.1 Eutrema yunnanense | reverse complement strand
ATATGAAAGATTGACAAAACTAAACAAAAGCTTAGAATTGATATCCACGACCACCACGGCCTCGACGAGCACGGCCTCAGCCTTGAGAGCATTGCATTTCTTTCATCTTCTAAGGGTTGTAAGATTTTTTCACATGTTTGTAGTTCGATCCCGAATTGGCTCCCCTTGCGTTGAGTCCGGTCTTTACTTAGTTTAATAATTTGTAAGAAAAAAAACATATTAGTGGAGTATTGGAGAGTAATGTGTAGTATGAATTGCGTGATTGCATCATCTTGAAACGACATAACTAAGAAAGTAATGTAGAAAATAATTAAATAAAGCTCAGAGCAACTTCCATTTCCTTTTTGCTTATATCAAAAAAAGAAAAAAGGAAGAAGAATTTAGTTATTGACCCAGTCTTCTTGCATCTTTTAATTGATAAACTAGATTTTCACCCACGCGTTCGCGCATAATAATTTATTTTTTATTGATTTAATGCAATGTTTTCAAATCTTTGTCACACCAGCCGGTCCGATTATAGCTAATTCAATAAAACCCATAAAAACTCAGCAAATAACCATGAACTGGACATAATCGTTGATCCGAACGGATCATGGTTAGGTAATAATTCAATCAGAAGGTTTTTTTTATTGTTTTTATTGAGTCATTCAGATTTTAAAGTCTGGTACTTTATGATCTTCTAGACCTTGATCAAATTGATGTTGACCATGATAACTATCCTGATAATTATTTGATTCATCAACATCTACATGAGCTTGATAATTACTACTACTACTACCATCATTCCAACCATATGCATTCCCACCATATCTTTCTCCAAGTTGATACCAAACAAAATATTGCAGCATAAATCATCTATTTAATAAATGTTTCCACACCGTATCAATAAGAATATGTCTTGTATTCTGGCATTTGCGACAACAACAATACATCTTACCGCTATCTATGGTTGTTTGCATGTTTCCAGCTTGTTCCATGAATATCTCAAGTCTGTCTTTAAATTCTTGCTTCAACGCCCCTTCCGAATCATTTCGCATATACATCCATTTGCGTAGATCGTATATCGACATTTTTTAAAAAGACGGAAAACTATTGTTTGGAAAGGGTTTTTATTTTGAGAGAGTGTTTGTTTTTTTTTGGTGTAGATTTTCGTTTGAAGTTATGAGGTATTTCTAGAAATATTTCCAAATTTACCATTGATATTACAACGTATTTTTACATCGATTTACCAACGATTTTATATTTACAACGATTTTACAACTAAATTACAACGAATGTACGACGGCAAGTTTCGATGGTAAAAATTACGTGAACCGATATGGAAACATGTTTTACTGAATTATTAGTTTGCATCGAGTTTACAACGAAATATAAAAATTTGACATTTGTCATAAATCCGATGTAATATTACGTCGTTTTACGACAAATTATGCATCTATTGTAATGTCGTCGTAAATTCGTCGAGATATTTACAACGATTTTACGACGACTTTTATTTACGACGATTTTACATCGATAACACAAAACGATGTAAAATCGTCGTAAAATTGATGTTACTTTACGACAGATTAAATTCGACGTAAAATTTTGATAGTAAGTGATTGTTTTCTTGTAGTGATAATCGTTGTAACGTATTGTGAATAAACTTGACTTTTCCCCAAATCTCTTTCTCTCTAAGTTTACATGGTATCAGAGCCTCTCTAAACGATCACCTAAAATTCTTGTTCAATCGTAAGAGAGAAACTATGACAGAGACAAAGTCGGGGACCAGCGATACCAACAACATGTTGTCGCCGTATTACCTTGCGTCTTCGGATAATTCAGGCGTGTCGATCTCACCAGTTTTGTTAACTGGGGAGAATTATGCCGAGTGGGCATCATAGTTGGAGAACGCGCTTCGTGCTAAGCGTAAAGTTGGGTTCATCGATGGGAGTCTCACGATGCCTAGTGAAGAGAAGAAACCGGTGGAAGCCGAGATGTGGAAGACGGTGAACTCCATGATTGTTAGGTGGATACGAGCATCGATTTCACATGCTGTTCTTCCTCGGTGATGTTCACACCCGATGCTTGCAAGATGTGGAACGATCTCAAGAAGCGTTTCCATCCGTACCTTTTCATCAATTGAAGTCCGAACTTGCCGCGTGTCGACTATACGGAGGAAGCGTTATGGATTACTTTGGGAGATTGTCACTTAAGTGGAAAGAATTTCAGACTTGCAAACCACTTCCGAAGTATACGTGTGGTTCCTCCGATAAGTTTATTGCGGAACGTGAAGAAAAAGGGTACACCAATTTCTTATGGGATTGAATGATGCTCGTTTTGGTAATGTGTGCACAAATATCATCGGACTGGATCCACTTCCAGATCTTAATGATGTGTACCAGCGTGTTGTATGAGAACAGAGACGTATCGTCACCTCTCGATCTGAACCAATACATGATGCTGTTAGATATGCGACGACGTATGAGTCGTAAACTGTTGAAGCACCAACGATGAATGGGCTGATTGATGCTGTTGCGCGGAGTCGAGGCTCGTTGGTGTGCTCTAACTGTGGTCGGAGTGGGCACGAAAAAGAGACTGTTGGGAGATCATAGGATTTTCTGAGTGGTATGTGGAACGTAACCAAGGAGGAGGAGGACGTGGTGGTGCAATGAGAGGCAGAGGACGTGGTAGGAGCAACCAAGCTCGCTCTAATGCTGCTCAAGCATCGACGTCTTCATTAAATGGCGTTCCAACCTTGAGTGCAGAGCAGTGGGCATCCCTCACGGCGTTACTCGAGCAACATAAACCCACTCAAATTCCCGACAAGTTGAATGGTAAGGTGCAAACGGGTAAAGTTATTCTTGACACAGGAGCTTCGCATCACTGACCGGTGATGTGAGATTGCTCACCGATATGCAGAACATTTTGTCTCGTCCTGTAAGCTTTGCAGATGGTAGCCAAGTTATGGCAACACAAAGTGGACTTCTGAAACTTTCGGCCAAGCTCACATTGCAAAACGTGTTGTTTGTGCCGAATTTAAATTGCACCCTCTTGTCTATCTCAAAGTTATTAAAGCAAACTTGTTGCTTTGCTTTGTTTACTGATACATTGTGTGTCTTACAGGACCGTTTCACGAGGACCCTGATTGGAGCCGGTGAAGAACATGATGGTGTTTATCTTTATCGGGATGTGACAATAACGAGAGGAAACAGAGTCAAGGCTACCGAAGATCAGTCTTTGTGGAATCGTTGCTTAGGGCATCCCTCATATGGTGTTTTAGGATTTTTACCTTTTCTTTCTGGTGTTAAACACATTTCGGACAAGTTTGGCGGATGTGATACTTGTTTTCAGTCTAAACAAACTCGCGAGGTGTTTTTCGAGAGTTGTAATAAAGCTTCAGCTCCCTTCGATTTAATACATATTGATCTTTGGGGACCATATCGAGTACCATCTTCTTGCGGTGCAGTTTACTTTCTCACCTTAGTCGATGATTTTTTAAGAGCAGTTTGGGTCCACTTGTTGTTAGAAAAGAGTGAAGTAAAAACAGTTTTGCCGGTTTTTGTGCGATGGCTCAACGTCAGTTTGGGAAAACAGTAAAATCGTTCTGTAGTGACAATGGCACATAATTTTTGTGCTTGTCGAAGTACTTTTCTAACAATGGGATCTTGCATCAAACTTCGTATGTCGCAACACCACAACAGAACGGGAGAGTTGAGCGGAAGCATCACCACATTCTTAATGTCTCACGCTCTTTGATGTTTCAAGCTAATCTCCCAATCAAGTTCTGGGGAGAAAGTGTTCTTGCTGCAGTGCATATGATTAATCACACACCATCTAGTGTGTTACGAGGGAAGACTTCGTATGAATGCTTGAACGGAAAATCACCATCATACGAGGAAATTAAAACTTTTGGTTGTTTGTGCTTTGCTCATAAAGCTTCACGAGACAAAGACAAATTCGGGAAACGGAGTAGAAGGTGCATCTTTGTTGGTTATCCTTTTGGGAAAAAGGGGTGGAAGCTGTATGATTTAGAGAGCAAATATTTTTTTGTCTCTCGAGATGTTGTGTTTGACGAGAGCTCATTTCTGTTTGTCACAAAGGAGGTAACATAAACTGTTTCTTCCAGTCCACTGATTATTTTGCCTCATTATGTTGCGGAAGAGGAATTTTATCACCTTGATTGAGTTCACGGTTCAACAGATGTCGACGAACTTGAGGCTGTTGAAACATGGGTTATCGATACAGAAATCGGTGCAACGGAGGTTGCAGAAACATGGGGTGTTGTCAACAACGAATCTGTTGTAGTAACAGTCCACGAACATGTCGTTCAACTTGGGAGAGGTCACCACGAACTCAAAGACTTTGTCACTTACAATTCTCGTTGTCATCCTGATAAACATCATAAACCCGTTCTCTCCGGCACACCGTCATCGTCCTCGGGTTCAGGTAAGACATTGTATCCTATCGAAAGCTATGTGACTGATGTGATTTTTTCAGAAAACATCAAGTCTTTCTTGCTGTCATTACTGAAGCTGTTGAGCCGCGATCTTATAAAGAAGCCATGTTAGATGAAAGGTGGAGAAACGCCATGGGAGGAGAAGTCGGTGCACTTGAACGAGAACGAAGGTGGGATGTAGTGACATTACCCACAGGAAAGAAGGCGATTGGAAGTAAATGAATTTATAAGATCAAAGTTAAAGCTCATGGGAGCGTCGAGAGATACAAAACAATAATTGTGTGTCTTGGTAACAATCAGGTGGAAGGTGAAGACTACGATGAAACGTTTGCACCTGTCGCCAAAATGGACACGGTTCGTACATTGTTGGAAGTTTCCGTTGCTAAGAATTGGGAGGTGCATCAGATGGATGTACAAAACGCATTCCTTCATGGTGATTTAGAGGAGGAAGTGTATATGAAGATGCCTCCGGTTTTCATGCCGATGATCCAAATAAGGTGTGTAGACTAAGAAAATCTTTGTATGGGTTAAAACAGGCTCCAAGGTGTTGGTTCTCCAAACTCATAACAACCTTAAAGAAGTTCGGGTTTGTACAATCATACTATGATTATTCTCTTTTCATATACATCAAAGGTAGCAAGAATTTGTGTGTGCTCATTTATGTTGACGACTTGGTTTTGGCTGGCAATGATTTGAGTATGATGATGAAGTTCAAAGCTTATTTGAGTGAAAAATTTAAAATGAAGGACCTTGGGAAACTTAAGTATTTTCTCGGCATTGAGATAGCTCGAGGACCATTGGGTATGTATCTTTCCCAAAGGAAATATGCATTGGACATCATTGTTGAAGCATGATTGATTGGCTGTAAACCTGTGTCGACACCAATGGAGCAAAATCATAAACTCTTGTCTGATATGGGGCCACTGTACAAGAGTCTATTACGATTTAGAAGGTTTGTGGGTCGCTTAGTGTATCTTACTATCACTCACCCTGAGCTGACTTATGCGGTTAATGTTGTGAACCGATAATGATCTGCGTGTTTGTGCGTATTGCGACTCTGATTGGGCATCTTGTCCACTTACTCGAAGATCATTTTCCGCTTACATTGTCTTGGTCGGACAATCACCTGTATCGTGGAAGACTAAAAAGCAAGAAACGGTGTCTCACTCGTCCACCGAAGCAGAGTATAGAGCCATGGCTGCAACGTTACGAGAGCTGAAATGGATGAAACGTTTATTAGCGGATCTGGGAGTTTCACATGCATTAGCAAATCGGCATTACATATTGCGTCAAATCCAATATTTCACGAAAGAACTAAGCATATAGAGTCTGATTGTCACGCAGTTCGTGATGCCGTTCAAGATCGGCTGATCGCAACTAGACATGTTAGCACAATGGAGCAGCTGGCTGACATTATGACTAAGGCGTTGGGGAGTTCTGCGTTTGATCACTTGTTGTTCAAGTTGGGCCTACGTGACTTACACGCTCCAACTTGAGGGGGTGTGTCAAGGAAGGTTCTAGAACCATCCGATATGTATAATATCTTGTGTTAGAAGTTAGAGTATATTCTCTCCAATATTGTGATAAGGATAGAGAATATTGTGATAGACTTGGTGTAACAACCCGATTCTTTTCAAGATCGGTTTTGTTTCCAATCAATTGGGATTTCTTTTTTTTTATTAATCAAAACATAAGATCTTCCCTGGTTTCCTTTTTAGCATATTCACTTTTCTAAACCTAAGTATAAAAGCCTAAATCATTTCTTTTTATCTCCCTAAGACCATCTCCAATGTATTGCTCTATTTTTTACTCTAAAATAGAGCAACTCTATTTTGGAGTAGAGTTTTACTCCAAAGCCACTCTATTTTAGAGTTAAAAATAGAGTCATGAACAATAAAAAATAGAGTTGACTCTAAATATAGAGCCAAATATTAAAAACTCTATTTTTGGCTCTAAAATAGAGTTGGGTTGGAGAAGAATTGATTCTAAAATAGAGTTTGGAGCAAAAAATAGAGATGGGTTGGAGATGCCCTAACTCAGAAAATAAAAGCCCTAGCCTCCAAATCTCTTCCTCTCCCTCGTCGGCCATCTCTCTTCTTCCTTGGCTGCCGTTTTTCTTCTCCTCCTCTTCGACCACCGTGAGTCCTCTCTCTCTTTCCCTCTCGGCTTCTCTCCTTCCCCTACTGCTCCGCGCCACCATCTCTTCCCCTCCTTCTTCCCTCTCGGCCGAAACCATTTCCACCACCTTAAAACCCTAGCTCCGCCGCATCACCTTTCTTCCTTCCTCCTCGGGCGCTGCCTCTCCGCCGCGAGCCACCCAGCACATCCGCCAACCTCTCTTCACCGCCGCCTCTCTTCCTCCTCGGACGCCGCAGCTCCTCCACGCCAGCCACCATGTCGAGATCGCCATCACCACCTGTTGAGTATGGATCTGATTCTGATGTTGAGAGATCTCCTCGAGCACCTCCTTCTCTGCCTCCTCCTCCGAGCATTCCAAGGTGAGGACTAGCTGCTTTTACCCATATGCGAGGATCTTGATTTTGCTGAAGACAGTCCCGGCTCTTACCCATGGCGAGAGGGGCGACCGCCTTAGGTCAACACCCAAATTGTTTGTTTTGTATGTTTTAAAATTTTATTAAAAAAGTCTTGATCTATCATTTTTTTTTGGCAAACCTTGATCTATTATTATCTATATAAATAAATAAGTAAGGTATGTATCTATATCTATGTGATTAACAAAATGGGCTAATAATCTAAACTTATTTTGGTATTTTAAAATATCACATATTTACGGTTTATTAGATTTTTGTACTTTTAAAAGATAACACACCATAAAAAAATATTAAATGAAAACTAGTAAAAACAAAATACTAATACACATTAACTTCTCTTTTACCATGTCATTACTTTCTACATAATATTTTGACAAACTAATATATCTCAGTCCACAAAAACTTTTTATGTTTTTCATCCGTATTTTTTTTTTCACTCTATTATCGCCAATAATGTATGCACTTCACATTTTTCTTTCTCTAAAACTATATTGCCTCATAGAGTCCCAACTAGCGCTTTTAACTACATAAAATTTATCTTGCCAATTTTAAAAAGAGACATAACACATACTTTCGAAGACGTTTTCAATTTAGTATCTCTTTTGTTACATTTTGCTTCTCTTATCTGATAGCTTCATTTTTTTTTGCTCAAGTATTTTTCTCTCATCCTAAATAGATCGTTCTAAAATTAGAAAACTTAGGCATTTGAAATGTTTACAAATGCAAAGTGTTTTGCATAACCAAATATATCCAATTCGTCTCTAATTTCACTATGGAGTCGGTGGTTTTGATCAAATGTATGAGTTTTTATGGAAGAAAAAAAATTAAAAAAATGATCACTTCGTCTTTAGTTTTGTTGTATACTATGTTCTCAGAGTTTTTTAGATTTTGTCAAAATGTGTTATGGACAAAATACAATATTATCTTATATATGTGTAATTGACTATGAACAAAATAACATATAATCAATCTTTCTATTATAGGCTTAAATATGTTGATTGATTCTTTAATTGCAATTTTGCAGAAAAGAAAAGGCACACAAGTTTTTTTTCCAGATGGTTCCCAATGCCTCATGAGTTGCTTCTCCATAATGAATCTATCAAATATGAGAAAAAACTATTGCCCAATGTAAAAGTCCAAATCATATATCAATATTTTGTTTGTAGTATGAACTTGTAGTTAATATTCATGACGAGAAAGTGTTTGTCATTGAGATTTTTCGGTTTGTGTAAGGAGTTATTAATTATGAGAGTTTTGGAGTTTCTAACTTGGGTAATAAAATGTAGAAATGTAAATCACATGCTTGAAATTGATCTTGAAATAAAAATATGTCTAAAACGTCATGCTCAAAACTTGCACGAATGAATAGTGATACTAAAAACGTACACGAATACGATCCGCGCATAATCATTAATGTTTAAAATTTTGTTATATTTTATGATATAAATAAAATGTCCATATTTCATATTTTGCCTAAGGTCGTCAATATTATTAAGACGGGCCTGACTGAAGAGAATCCCACACCTCGTGAGCCATTTCTCTTTGGTCGCATATCCGTCTTCAAGCAATCGCTCATTCAAGGTATAATTACATTTGTTAATAAATCATGTGTTTTCAATCTAAAAAGTAACTGCGTATTTAATCTGATACTTTGTGCAGCTCCCCGCTTTCAGAGGAAGGCTGAAAAAGAGGCGGATCTTTCTGGTGAGCACACCAAGCGTCCTCATAGTGGGTCCAAAGTCGAGCGAAGCTCTCGCTGTCGCTCGACTTTGGACCGACTATGAGGACGCTTGGTCTGCTCACCAGAAAGTTCTCGCTGTGGAAGTGCCCATCGAGCTTGAACAAGCATGGCTGGTTGATTTAAGCCAGTAGGTAGCATCTGAGAACGAATGGGTTAACAACTGTCTTGATGCACATCTCCTCAATGGTATTATTGTTTCTGTTGTTATTGTCTCCTGTTGATTGTAATTTACATATTTTCTTCCTCTGCCCATTTATTTGTTTGATACACTGTTTATTTTGAATGCATGCAAATGTTGGAGATGTATCCAAAAGAGCTCTAGGATTGATTCTATAATTCCATAGAGGTATCTCTGTTCTTTAGAACATTTTATCTTTGTTTTAAAAACATTTTGTGGCTTCTTCAGTTGGATCTTCTCATTGTCTGAGAACCTTGTTATAGTTTGTTTGTAATTGTACAATTTCTAAAATCTATGTGAATTCTTTTGCTTCTTTATTCTTGGTAGTTTGTATCACAAATTTGCCATTTTATGTGACTAGAAGAATCACTAAACACCATCTGAAAATGAAATGTTGAATAAGGTTCATTATAATCATAGAACAACACAACGAATCAGAAAACTCTCAACTAGAAATAAGCCCTAATCCCATTTACTCGTTCGTCTTCTTCTTCAATTAGCATAGAATAATCTGTTCATGAAGCCATGTCGAGAAACACTTATTAAGCCCTATTAAGACTCGTCTTAATGTCGTCATTCACTGTTCATGCCTCTTTTGTCTTCAAATCCATCTCTGGTTACCTCAAACGTCTTCACAAACCCAGATTCTCGACATATCATCTTCTCCATGTCTTCGTTGCTTGGTTCTTCACCTTTTGAAATCTTCTCTATAACCAGCGTAGATCCTCTCCCTTAATCGGTGAAACTCGTCTCTCTCAGTTTCGCCCTAACGCCGTTAGTTATCGAGACGTGTGTCCTGTCCACGCAAGATCTTTCTTGTCGACGTTGGCGATGATGTTCAATTCCATCCTGTCTCTCAGCCCTCGGAGGATCTTGATGCTGTGTGTGGATTTGGTCTCTTTGTTGAGGCTCTGGAGATCGAGGAAGTGATGACATACCCACACTAATTATCAGATTATGTATCTTGGTTTATAGTGGTTTAGATGTATATATTACAAATCCGGTTTGTCCCGGTTTAGTCAATCAATTGTACATAAACTCTATTCTGAGTTTCATTTCAATCTAACAGAAATTTCATAAACTTCTTTCTTCTTCTTCACGAGAGCTCATCTCTCTCGTGCTCTATCAAGTTTGATTCCATTTTATGTTCATCATCTCTTCTTTTAATACGGTATCAGAGCAATACGCTTAGCTCGCGTCTGTCTCTCGATCTCTCTGATTTTGTTATAAATTTTTTTTTACGACTCGATTCGCTTGTTTTCTTCAAACAATGGTGGTTATTGTTCGTCGCAATCGCCGATATACCAGATCCACACGCGCTGGGAGCTCGACTGTTGTTCCTGATACTTCAATCGTTCCCTCTATGGCGATGGATCCTGATAGCATTCACTCTCCACTGTGTTTCCATAGTGTCGATCACCCAGGAATGTTGATCATCTCCGTTCAACTGGATGGATCGAACTACAATCAGTAGTGTTCTGCGATGAAGATAGCCCTGGATGCGAAGAATAAGATCACATTCATCGACGACTCCTTACCTCGCCTTGAAGAAGGTAATCCTCTCTTTCGGATTTGGTCTAGGTGTAACAGCATGGTTAAATCCTGGTTGTTAAACTCAGTCTCTAAGCAAATCTATGGTAGTATCTTGTCTTTTGATGATGCAACTCAAATCTGGCTTGATTTGCATACTCGATTTCATAAGACAAATCTCCCGAGAACATTTCAGCTGATTCTACAGATTCAGGATCTTCGCCAAGGTAATATGGATCTATCCACTTACTATACTACCTTGAAAACCCTGTGGGATAACCTTGATGGTGCTGAACCTCCTGAGATATGTCTTTGCTGCAATTCATCTAATTGTGTGAGCCAGAGGGCAGCCAAAGCTAAGGTTGAAAGAGGTCGTGTCATCAAATTTCTGGCAGGACTGAATGAGAAGTATTCTAGCATTCGTGGCCATATCATTATGAAGAAGTCTCTCCCTGATTTAGCTAAAATATGTAACATCCTAGACCAAGATGACAGTCAACGACAATTTAATTCTGTTCTTGCTCTAACTGTCTTTCGTGTTGCAAGTGATTCTGTTCAATCTGGTGTATTGAACAACTCTAGTGGCTTCCCTCAACCTGGTGTGCTGACTGCTTATTCCAGCATTTCTCAACCTGATGCGTTGAATGTTTTTCAACGTAAAGACAAACCCATATGCTCTCATTGTGGTTTCACGGGACATATTGTGGATCGTTGCTACAAACTTCATGGGTATGATGTTGGCTGGAAGAAAGGGAAAGGATTCTCTGACAAGGTTCAACAACCTAAGCATGCTGCTGTTCCTGCTCAGCTCTCAGCTCAAGATACCTCTGCTGGTTTGGATAGTCTTGTTGGGAACATGACTAAGGATCAAATCCAGAGTTTCATTGCTTTCTTCAGTTCTCAGCTGCAGCCTAAAGCTCATTCCAGCATTGTGTCTCCTGCAAATTCCTTCTCTCAGTCCAATGATCCCTCTGGTATATCTTTTTCCTCTTCCACATTCAGTTTCATTGGCATTCTAAATGTTTCTGAATGTGTGACCACTAAGAATACATGGAGCATTGATTCTGGCACCACACATCACGTTTCACATGATAGAACATTGTTCATTACTCTTGATACTTCTGTTCATCATCATGTGAATCTCCTAACTGGAATTACAATTAGAGTTGGTGGAGTTGGAAATGTTGTGATTAATGTTGATATTACCTTGAAGAACATTTTGGATATCCCTGTTCAGGCTGAACCTTCTCAGCATCAGTTCCTTGACATCATCTCTTGGTTCTAGGGTGATTTTTGATCCAGATTGTTGTGTGATACATGATCTCACCAGGGGATCGATGATTGGAAGCGGTAGAAGATTTGCAAATCTGTATGTGCTCGATGTTGAAGAATCAGTTTCTGCGGATCTTGTTCCTACTTCTTTTCTTAGAAACTCTGTAATTGATTCCAATGTTTGGCATCAAAGACTTGAGCATACCTCTTTTGAGCGTATATATCTTCTTACAGATACTCTTGGCATTTCCAAAGCTAAAAATAAAGGATTGTTGCATTGTGATATTTGCCACAGAGCTAAGCAGAAGAAATTATCTTATCCTTCTCGTCATAATCTTTGTTCTGCTCCATTCGACTTAATTCACATAGATGTTTGGGGACCATTTTTAGAACAAACTCAAGAAGGATACATATACTTTTTAACAATCGTAGATGACCATACACGAATCACTTGGGTATATCTACTTCGTCTCAAAATTGATGTTCTCACTGTTTTCCCAGAATTTATAACCATGGTAGAACGACAATTTTCGGCAAAGGTAAAGGCTGTAAGATCTGATAATGCTCCAGAGCTGAAGTTTGAAGCATTGTACAAGCAGAAAGGGATCATCTCGTACCACTCTTGCCCTGAGACACCTGAGCAAAACTCCGTGGTGGAACGTAAGCACCAACATATTTTGAACGTGGCCAGATCACTTCTATTCCAGTCTCAGGTTCCTCTCCCTTTTTGGGGTGATTGTGTCCTTACTGCGGTATTTTTAATCAACAGAACACCTTCGCCTATCCTCTCCAACAAATCCCCTTATGAGATGTTAACTAAACATGGCCCCGAATACACTCATTTGAAGATTTTTGGCTGCTTGTGCTATGTGAGTACGTCTCCACAGCATCGTCACAAATTCCAGGATAGAGCACGTGCTTGCGTCTTCCTTGGGTACCCTTCTGGGTATAAAGGGTATAAACTTCTTGATCTTCAGACTAATGCAGTGTTTATATCACGCAATGTTGTCTTTTATGAAGATCTTTTCCCTTTTCACAAGACTGGTGACTCCACTACTGGTGTTCTGGATTTCTTTCCTCGTATTCATGATGATAATACACATGTTGAATCTGCTTCTACCAATCCTGCTCCTGATGAGACAACTTTTGTCAGTGAAAAACGCAGAGTTTCTAAGAAACCATCCTATCTCCAAGATTATCAATGCAACTCAACTGTTTCTTCTACGAACCATCCCATCTCTGAGGTACTTTCTTATGATGCTTTATCTGATCCTTATATGATCTTTGTTAATGCGGTGAATAAGATCCCTGAACCAAGGACTTATCATCAAGCAAAGGATCTCAAAGATTGGTGTGATGCTATGGGTCTAGAACTGACTGCTCTTGAGGATAATGGAACTTGGATTATCTGCTCTTTGCCTCCTCATAAACGTGTTGTAGGTTGTAAATGGGTTTTCAAAGTCAAGTTGAATGCTGATGGCAGTTTGGAACGCTACAAGGCTAGATTGGTTGCCAAAGGGTATACGCAGCAAGAGGGTCTTGATTATGTTGAAACTTTTTCTCCTGTTGCAAAGCTGGCTACCGTTAAACTCTTGATTGTTGTGGCAGCTGCTAAAGGTTGGTCTCTCACTCAACTAGACATTTCAAATGCTTTCTTAAATGGAGATCTAAAGGAGAAAATCTACATGACTTTACCACCTGGATACTCTCCAAGACAGGGGGAAAGTTTGCCTCCAAATGTTGTTTGTAAGTTGAAGAAATCCCTCTATGGATTGAAACAAGCCTCACAACAATGGTTTCTGAAATTCTCTGAATCTTTAATGGCGTTGGGGTTCAAAAAGTCTTCAGGGGATCATACTCTCTTCATCAAAAATGCTGGAGATGTCTACATAGCTGTTTTGGTTTATGTCGACGACATTATTATCGCTAGTAATTGTTCCAAAGCAACTGATTTGTTGAAGGCAGCACTACAATGTTCCTTTAAACTGCGAGATTTGGGAACTTTGAGGTATTTTCTTGGCCTTGAGATTGCTAGAAGCACTGCTGGAATTTCTCTTTGTCAAAGGAAATATGTTCTTGAATTGTTGGATGAAACTGGTCTCCTAGGATGCAAACCATCCTCCATTCCTATGGAACCAAATTTGAAGATGTCTAAGGATGATGGAGAGTTGCTGGAAGATGCAGAGCAGTACTGTAAGCTGGTTGGTAAGCTGTTATATCTCACTTTCACACGACCGGATATCACTTTTGCAGTCCATAAACTTTGCCAATTTACCTCTTGTCCTCGTGTTCCTCATCTTTAAGCTGCCTATAAAGTGCTACACTACTTAACGGGAACTGTGGGACAGAGACTCTTCTACTCTACTTCTTCTGACTTGAAGCTCACTGGTTTTGCGGATTCAGACTGGGCCTCCTGCCCTGATACTCGAAGATCAGTCTCTGGATTTTGTATGTTTGTTGGCTCTTCACTGATTTCTTGGAAGTCCAATAAACAAAATGTGGTTTCAATGTCATCTGCAGAGGCTGAGTATCGCTCCATGTCCGTTGCTGTGCGTGAAATGCTTTGGTTGCGGTATCTATTACAAGATCTTTGGGTGAACACTTCAGAAGCATCAGGTCTCTATTGTGATAACATGGCGGCACTCCATATCGCCAATAATCAGGTCTTCCGCGAACGAACAAAACATGTTGAGTTGGATTGTCACAAAGTTCGTGAAGTTGTTGAACATAGTTCTGTCAAGACACTCCATGTCAGAACTGGTAATCAATTGGTCGACTTGTTCACTAAACCTCTTTTCCCTACCCACTTCAAATCATTACTAAGCAAGATGAACATCATTAACATTTTTGCCCCATCATGAGGGGGAATATCAGATTATGTATCTTGGTTTATAGTGCTTTAGATGTATATATTACAGATCCGGTTTGCCCCGGTTTAGTCAATCAATTGTACATAAACTCTATTCTGAGTTTCATTTCAATCTAACAGAAATTTCATAAACTTCTTTCTTCTTCTTCACAAGAGCTCATCTCTCTCGTGCTCGATCAAGTTTGATTCCATTTTCTGTTCATTATCTCTTCTTCTAATACTAATCTCTTGGAAAAACGATTAATCATCTGATCATTCATCTTTTTGCAGATAAGTTAGTGAAATCAGAGTAAAGAAACGAACATAGAAGAAGAGATGAATTACAAACTATTCACTCGAACTCTTGCCGATTTTTCGCTATCAATTTGCCATAAAACATAATAATATCTATACTATTAAAACATAGTATATAAAATCATAAAATCATTAAAAACTATTATATTTATGTTTTAACATAATCTGAAATTTTATGATTTTGTACCATAATTTGGCCTATTAGATAATTTTTGAATTACAAAATTTAAAGCAAAATATTATACCGAAAGATTTCAGATCGTACCTCCTTCCATTTTCCTAAAATACTATTTTTTACTTGTTTTAAATAAATTGTTAAAGATTAAAAGTTTTAGCCAAATAATCCAAAATCAATTACTTTCTAAAAATTACGCATGAGTTTACTAAATTATGAAATTATTCAGTTTTAATCTACATCTCATAATCATTCACAATTTTGCCAACCAATCTAAATACCAAATCATTGAATTTTAATGCAAATGCATTATGCATATAATTGTGATTTGTTTCACCAATCTTCATTAATTAAATTATATGGGACATGAATTTTTGAGATGTTAAATTTCTTACATGATATGGTTTCGGGTACGGGGGATTACGGGTTTTGCCCAAAACCTTCTAATAATCAAAAAATAAAAAAATTCTTAAAATCCTTTAACTAAAAGAAAAGAACAGATATTAAGCCTTTCAATATTTTTTAAAATAATATATTTTAAAGTATTTATTATTTTCTTACCAATGTTTTACAATTTTTCTGATTCTTCACGAGCCATGGAATTAAAAATCATAATCAAATATTAAAAATAATATTTTACATTAATTCATCATCATTTATTCATTTTAAAAAAACTGTAATTAAGATAAAAGAATAGTAACAAAAATGGATTCAATATCTTTCCAAATCGATTCAATATTTAATAGATTTAAAAAAAATAAAAATCAAACCAAATAACTTTGTTTGACAAGTAGACTAGTTATCGTTAAAAAGAATATCTTTTATCTTTAAAAAAATTATGTTTGGACACAAAATGTGTTCTATTTTAATAGTATAGATTACTTAGATCTAAACGCTTCATTCTTATTTTTATTAACCGTGTTACGTAGTAGATTCGGTATAACCAGCTGGACCGACCCATAGTCAATCTTTTTATTTGCCATCCTACATCAATTAAAATTGGGTTGTTGTTTATGTTTATGAGGTTTATATATTATATCTGGTTTTCTTGTTATATAAGTTCAAAACTTATTATTCAATTGTAATTCTTAAGTGGACGGGTGGTTCCCTTCCTACGGTGAGTGTCGGTTCTGTTGGTCTAGGTCAGGGATCGATTCTATGCGGGAGCTGGAATTATCAGGACAAGCATTTGGCCAAGTGGGGTATTATAAGTGGACTGTGTCACTCCTACCCGAGAGATTAGGCTGGGCCCATTTAGGATTGGGATTACTCCCGGAGGCCGAAAGACATAAAAAAAAAAAAAAATTCGCATAAAGAATATTAAACTGATCAAAAACAAGATAATGATTCTATCTTTTAATTTAAAGATCCATCAAAACTTTTTGACATCAGGGAACTTAACAGAATCTATATCATCAGTGTGGGCTTTCCTAACGTATCATCGGGTCGGCTGGATCGATAAACAACAAAGATATAAGAATAATTCATCTAGGAAAAAGAAAATATGACCATTCGTCTATGCAAATTACTATCATCGATCAAAAGATGCTTAATTTCAAGTAAAAAAAGGTTTTGCATAAAGAATTTGGTAATAACAACAATGAATTCCGAAACTTTCTTCTTAGGACATCGTTGGTTGGTTTAAAGGACTTCTTCTAAGATCGGCCTTACAGATAGGTTTATTGGGTTGAGTTATCACTTTAATTTATTGTTCTAGAGAGACCAACAACTTCAACCTGTCACACAATAAACAACTCCAGTTCTTAATCCTAGCAAAAGAAGAATGATACTACGTTCTCCACTACAAGAAAACAGGGGTGTTTCCGACGGAAATTCCGACGGCTAAAATTCCGTCGGAAATTTCCGACGGCTTTCCGACGGAT
>PKML01013729.1:296072-327224 GCA_002933935.1 Eutrema yunnanense | reverse complement strand
ATATATATATATATATATAACATGTGAATTAATAAAAATATTTTAATAGCAAGTGAATTTTGTAAAAGTGTTTTGTTAAATTTGGATACAACTTTGGCATCCAAAACTCTATGGTTTTTTGTTTTGCTAATTTAACCTTTTTTAATATATAACAAATTATCATCCAAACGTAGTTTTATAGGCCAAAATGACAATAATTGGGCCATAAGATTTTGAAACTATTGGCCCGATGTAACCTATAACCTTCTGGGCGAGCAAGAGGTTTCCGTTGTTAATATCAGTCAAGATCTAAAACTCCATTTCATCTCATCTCCGACGTTTCAATTTTTTTTTCCGGCGGCTTCACCGGTTGCCTTTTGGATCGATGGGTGTGGTTATCGAGAGCTTTGTTTGGCAACCAAGCTCAAGTGTCTTCGTCTTCTTCTTCATTTCAACGTTTCTCTCGATATTTCTGTTCCCCTTCTTTGCTAAGAACAGAACTTTTGGTACCTTTGATCATACCGTTTCCTCTTCTTTCGCTCGGTTCCAGAGATGGTTTCTAGCTATCTACACTCTCTCCTCAGGTAACATCTTATAGATTTCTTCAAATTTTATCCGTTCCTTCGTGAATTTGAAGTATCTGCGGGTGATTTCAATTTCTGGTTTCGAAACCAAATTCGATCTTCGCTGCAATTGGAATTTTCGCAGTGATGGAAGGTTTATGGTCGGTGTATGGAGAATTGGAGTTAGCATTCTATGGCGTAAGTAAAGAATCGATGGTGTTTTATCTCTGTGTTGGCTACTCGACCACTCTTATTCTCGGTCCTTTACTTGGTGTGGTTTCTGATCTCATGTAAGTGTGATTTTTCTCAATCAGATTTGAAGTACAATGTTGATCAGAAGCAAACCCTGAATCCCATTGTTTAGGAAGTTTTGGTTTTTCAAGTGATGATTTTGTTGCTAACTTTGAATCATATCGAAACTTTTTGTAGAGGTCAGAAGAGGATTTGTCTTCTCTATTGCGTATTGCACTTCGTTTTCGGTGTGTGGAAGAGGATTACAATGAGCCCTAGTGCCTGGTTTGCAGATGTTTGCTTGTCTCTTGCTGGTCTCATATATTCATTTGGGTTTGAGACTTGGCTGGTTGTGGAACATGAAAAGGTATGTATTTGTCTCCACGATTTGAGTTTGTTATTAGAACAGAAGTTCTGATTTTGTAATAATGTTATGTGCCTTGTATCCTTGTAGCAAAGTCAGCGGAATGATTCGTTAAATGAGACATTCTGGTTGATGACTTTTCTTGAGTCTGCATCTTTAATTGGTGGTCAAGTTCTTGCGAATTGGCTTGTGGATGAAAATGTTCGGCATGGCATTGCATTCTCTGCTACGGCGTCTCTGTTATTGTCTGTTCTTGCCATTATTTGTATTGTCCGGACTGCGAAAGAGCCTTTGAAGACTTTGCCGTTTAGGGATTATTCCACAGCTTTCTATGCATATGTTCTTGGTGGTAAGGGTTTTGTCTTCATTTTTTTATTTTGCATTGCAACTTCTGGATTTGATTTAGATTTCTAACAAAAAGAAATTGCACTTTAAATCAATTTAAACTAATCTTTTCTTTTGAATTTTATCAGATAAAAGAATATGGTTTCTAGGAACTTCACAAGCCTGCCTCCAGTTTTCCACTGCAGTCTTTTGGATTCTTTGGGCGCCAACAATAGTGGTATGATCAAAAGCTTCCTAGCATATTTTGTAGTTACTTCAACCAACTTTCATGTTTCAGAAATCATATTAGCAATGATGTTTACTTTCATTTGATGTTTAGGACATCCCGTGATCCCGAAATTGGGCTATTAGATAAGATAATTATTTCCCGACACACAAGGATCTTTTTTTATAATAAGATTAGACAGCCACAGGACGATTATCCCTCTCCTGTGCTTGAATTTAAAATGAGTTATGTTGGGTCAGGCTGATGGGCGAGAAGTGAATCTGGGATTGATATATCCATGTTTCTTGGGTTCAAGAATGCTTGGAAGTACAGTATTCCCATGGCTTATGAGCGGACAATCATTGCTCCGGCTTGAAGATTGCTTAGTCTACATATACGCAATACTTGGTGTTGTGTTTTCTATAGTAGCCTATGATTATCAGGTAACTTATTTGCTAGTTTCAGAAAATATTACTCAGTGAAAAAAAAAACAGTCTCGTTGCCTACATATTGAAGGCCTCACACATATTATCTTGCAGGAAATCAGAACCTTAGTAGTACTTTTCTGCTTATTTCATGGCTTTGCTGGACTAGTACTGCCTTTGCTTGCAAGATTAAGGACCATGTAATGCTAATGCTCTTATATACATTTACTCGTTCATTTTTTTCTTCTGATTACTTAGCTAAGACAAGAATCTTTCTACTCTGTTGTGATGAACTTGTAATCTTTATATATAGGTATGTACCAAATGAACTACGTGGAGGGATGATAAGCCTTTCTCAAGTCCCAGCTAACGCAGCTATTTTGTTTTGCTTAATACAGGTATGTGCCATCAAAAAAATATAAGGAAACACAATCCTTGCTCTTTATCTTGTTAACCTGTTTTGCTTCTGTTTCAATCACGTAATTGATCTTAAAATTGCAGAGAGGGTATTCGAACAAGATCGAGAACTCAACAATGATGGCTTTGGGTGCCATTTCTTTATTCACTGCATCTGGTTGTATATATTTATTGAGACGATGGGGAAAGTCACCACACCAAGATTGGCATAAGTTATGATTATGAGTAACTCAGCGGTCTCTACGCTCTTTAGTATGGGACTTATGCAATTAAGTGGAGGCAGGACAAGGCAAATCTCAGACAGATCTACATGTTTCCTAAAAAAAGAAACTCAGGTTGGTATGTCATCTTATGTTGATGGTCTCGCTTCGATTTTGTGTCAGCATGAAGTGAGCAAACACACAAAACCTGGAAGCTCAAAAGTTGCCGCAAAAGCAGCATAATAGGTTTTGATTTGTTAGTTTGAGAGAATTCTATTATTTTGAAATTGATTGTTTCTTTTTTTGTTCATGTCTTTATTTTATATCTTCTTTGGACCTTGTAAGGCCTTAAAATGATTGTTTTACAAGTAAATATGAATGAAAATGGAAAGTTTCACATTTTATTATTCAATCTTTAAAATTTTCATATAATATTCACATTCCGGGTTCGAAATTCGGCAGCGGAAAATGATTTTGTTGTAAGTTTGTTTGTTCTTTCTCAAAAAAGAAATTGAAAACGTCACATTTTGCTCTTCGAGACACTAAAAACATCGAACGCAGCATATAAATGTACGAACAGACCGTTTATACAAATATGGATATATATTATATATATTATACAATTATCAATATTTATATATGTACAACATTAATATATTATCAAAAGTTCGGCTGTAGCACATTGGTTTAAGTCTCTTCTCATTAAAATTAGTTCCAGGTTTAAAGCCCGGCAACATATAATATTTTTGTTATAACTTTGGATATATATATTTATATGTACAATATTAATAAATTATCAAAAATTCCGCTGTAGCACATTGGTTTAACTACTTCTCATTATAATTAGTTCCGGGTTCAAAGCCTGGCCGCCGACAATATTTTTGAATATATATATCATTATAAAATATGGATATATATATTAAAATATTATCAAAATTTCCGCCGTAGCACATTGGTTAAATTCTTTTCTTGAAATTAGTTCCGGTTTCGAAGCCCGGCAGCGGAAAATGTTATTGTTATAATCTTGTGTTGATGGATATATATATATCATTATAAAATATGGATATTTATATGTACAATATTAATATATTATCAAAAGTTCCGCTGTAGCACATTGGTTAAACTCTCATTTCATTGAAATTAGTTCCGGGTTCAAAGCCCGGCAGCGGAAAATATTTTTGTTGATATACATATCGTTATAAAGTTCGGCTGTAGCACATTGGGTAAACTAATTTTTTAATTTCTTTATAACTTGGGGACAAAAGTTTGCGCAAGAGATCATTGAGAAGGCCGAGAGGTGCTATTTCCTTATTCACTGCATCAAGATTGAGACCATGGGGGAAAGTCACCACACGAAGATTTGGCACAAATGAATGATTCTGAGTAACTCGCGGTCTGTGGTAAATGGACTTATGCAATTAATGGGAAGCAAGATAATGAAAATCAAAGAAAAATCTACATACATGTTTCCTAACAAAACTCAGGTTTTTATGTGATCTTTGTGTTAATGGTCTCGCTTCAATTTTGTAGCAGCATGAAAAGCGAGCAAACACACAAATCTGGAAGCTCAAAGTTGCAGTAATAAGCAGCATAAGAGGTTTTGTTTCTTTTTGTTCATGTCTTTATATTCTTTTGGACCTTTTTAGGCCTTACAAGTAATTGTGACTGTAGTTTTACAAAATTATCTGCATAATCTTGAAACGATTGATCTCTTATCCACTTTGTGGCAACCCATTTCTCCCCCTTGATAACAGGACAACTTCCATGAAGAGATATCTGCAACAACAAAATCAAAACTTGTTTGAGAAAGATCAAACATACAAAATGTCCTAATGGGTTTTGATTGTCACTGACCGGATCGATTGTTCCGTTTGGGAGCAAATTGTAGAAGAAAATGGCGTCTCCTTGCCGCGGTTTTACTGTCAAACCAACACACTTCTTATAATCATAGCTTCCATCCATGTTTCTCCAACTCTGCTTCCTCAGAATCCAAATCCTTTTACAACCGGAAACCTCAAACCATAATAAAACCAAAAGAAAGAAACAATGATTTACCTCGAATGGGAACATCGTTTCTCCGCCTTCTTCGACAGTCGATAAGTACAACAGGAAAGACGCGAGCTGCATTGATAGGTTCCGAAGGGTTTATGTGAGGAAGAAGAGAAAGAGTATGATCGGAGAGGAAGAAGAAATTAACAAAGAAGATGAAGAAAAGTCAACAATCTGAGTTGACTAGGAAAGACTCCAGCTGAGTGGGAGGGTTTACGTTTTGTTGTGTCTTTAAATAAGAGCTGAGTTTGTTGGTAAAAGCTCATTCATTCACTTGTAAAAGCTTGTAGAGACGTGATGTTTCTCGAATAACTGATCAACTGTTGGGAGTTTCAATTTGAGTTTATAATCTAGAACACGACGAATATATTGCTTACCCGTTGGCTTCTCAGGGGACCGTAATCAGCTGGATTGAACGCGTCATGATGTGGATCATACTTCTGACCAAGCCGATACCTCAAGATGTTGAATGGCTGGAGAAAAGAAAAAAAACACATGAATGGTGCGAGTTTTGACGGGGTTTGACATGTGTTTAACGTTCATATGACTCGGTAAAAGATACATGTTTTAAGATAGGTTGAATTGCAGGAACAAGAACCAAAAGATGCACTGTTGTTTGTTTCTATATGAATGTATGTATAGCTTACTTCGTCATGATCTCTAGGGATCTTCGTGGCTATGGCTATTTTCTCTTCGATAGCAGCCAAAATCCCAGATTCGTCTGCATCAGCACCGATGAACACTCCGGTGCTGCATTTAAAATGTTCAGTTTATGGTAAAATGTTCATCAAAATCTAAATGCTCTCTATCCTCTGAATTTCCATTATACCTTGTTCTATCGTTTTGAATGATCTCTGCGGTTTCGCCTATTCTTGCAGCAACCTGAGAAGGCTTAAGGTTATCCTTTGCCATGTCGACTATGGCTTCACATTGTTGTTTAGTTGCGAAATTCGGGAAGTAAAAAATTCGAGGTTTCCAACTTAAAACCTGATCAGCCACATCAAAATCATCTATACTTGTGAAACTGAAATTGATTGAATCTAAATTTCTACACTGTAAAATTTCATAGATAATGACCTGAAATGGGATGTTAGAGACAGAACCATCTCCAGTTTCATCATGATCAAAATATTCAGTTTCCTTGTTTACAGATCTTCGTATTGGAATCTCACTGAAAATTCCCTGTAGATATAATAGAGAAAAACAGAGCTGTGAACAATCTTCCACAGAACAAGAAACAAGAGAGAAAGAGAAGAGAAAAAAACCTGAGAGAAAAGATTGAAGAAGGAGAAACCCGTGATGGCGAAGAAGAAGCAACACGCCATGAAAACGTACGGAAACCCTAACTTCTTCTCTTTGCCATAGGATCTCATTATCAATCGTGAGGAAATAGGAATTCGAATTCAGAAACAGAGAAAAGAGTTAAGATGAGTCATCTTGACGTCATGATTCATCTTCTTAAATCTTCAGCACTTGTTTCTGCAGATTCTTTATAAGGACCATATATGTCTTTAAGAAGTTTCTTGTCTTTCGTTCAGAGAGAATCCATAACTGATTTTTTTTTTTTTTTTCAGTTCATCTTTTCTTTTTTTATTATTTACTAAAAAATAAAGTCAATTTCAGTCTTAGATCCGTTTATATTATTAATGTTTTTTTTTAAATTCAAATACTTTAACGTCGCATTTATGTTGTTTTATCATAAATGATTTTTAAGTTTAGTAAATAAATTAATGTTATGTATTTTAAAATAGTAACATTACTATGATCATTTATATTTATACTAAAAGGCGAAAATACAATCTTTATAGAAAAAAAATTATGAAAAAATATCATGGATTGAATGGAACATATTTCAATTACATGATCATGAATCATGAATATAGATACATCATGAATGCATAACATTTTATGTTCCATCTCCTATTCTTTTTCTTTTCCTCTCTATCTTCTTCGTTGATCCCTCTCCGTTTCTTCGCAGATTCCACTTATTTTCTTATACCGCTTAAACATTCAAGTTAATTAGTCCGATTCATATACAGCTTAATGTTGTTATAATTAAATTAGCTAGCAATGATTTTGTCAATTCGATCCAGTCTTGTGTACATCTCATATATATATGTTTAACTAATCCATTAAAAAAAAACACACACACATGGACAAAGCAAATCTTATTACATTTCTAAGTCATGCATGCATAACATTTATAAGTTTGAGTTAAAAAAAAAAACTAAAAATACATTTATATGCAAATTGCAAGGAATTTCTAAACATATCATAGTACATTTAGAAGCATATCATATTACATTTGTAAGCAAATTACATATATGACATTAAGTTGATTTACATGAATATAAATCTCATTACAAAAAGGTAATATATAATCAGACCAATAAAGAATACCAATAAACTTGATTAATATGTAACATGAACATAATATTTCATAATCTAACCATCTGATATGTTATAACTTTATGAACAATTTATTGGAATTTATTGGAAACCCCACTAAATTTTTTTATTTTTCTTTAAGAATCAACTAGTAAGTATATATATATAGAACAATTAATAGTATTAGTCTATTAGAAAATGATATTATCGCCATGAAAATATCAAGCGGAAAAAGTGTATACTCCAAATTGTTGTGTTTCCTAATGCCGCTAATTTTTTAACATGTGTATTTAAATGTGTTATGAACAAAAACAAAAATTAATCAAACTTACCACGAGGAGGAATAATAGAGATGCATACGTTATGATGTTGACGATGCACAGAGCCGGTCTTGGGTACAAGCCCATAAAGTATGTGCTTCGGACCGGTAAGTATATAATAATTTTAAGGGGCCAAATTGCTTGAATATATGTTAGCATAGATGGTGTCTAACGTGGGTGTCCATTATTCAGGTAAGGGATTCGAATACATGAGGATATCTCACGGTTCTTCTTTTTTCCCTTTTTTTTTAATTAAAACTCATTTGAAGCCTTCACATGTTTCTTTTATCTTTTATTTTTAATTAGAATTTTTATTATAAAAAAAGAAATGGAGTAATTAGCCAATTAGAATTAATAAAAGATAACAAAAGAAAAAACAAATAGGCAACTAAACTAACCTAATTGACTTCGTGTCTTCGGGACGCCTTCCATTCAATCGTACATCGTCGCCGGCAAGCTTTGTTTCTCCGATTGTCGTTGTAATTCACACCAATGTTTTTCTGTTTCGACATCTTTTACTTTGGTTTCATTCCGTTTCATTAATTACACTTTTTCTCTGTTTTTCTCTAACTCTACGATAATTTTTTTTGTCTAGTGTTTTTTTTTTAACTTTATGGATGCGTTTACAAGTAGAAATGCAAGAAGAATCATACTTCAGAAATAAAAATTCTTTTTTATAATAAAAAAAAACACTACTCTTGTTTTAATATCGTTTAACATTAGTGTTTTTTTAAGTTAAACATTTTTTTATATAAAATATTAAGGGGTCAAAATTTTCTTATCGCTTCTAGCCTGGCAATTCTCAGGACATGCTCTGACGATGCAGCAAACCAGTCCAACGATCAAGGTTCAAATCGCAGTTGACTCAATGAGAGTTATGGTCATGAAGGCGATTGCCACCATGAGGAAAACCTTAACCCCATAAACAAAAATGATCACAAGTTGTTTTGAGCGATTGCAAATCATGATAGAGGACTATTGTGATGTATGGGTGAACTGCTGGGAGACCGTAGAGAAACTATACAAAGCAGATTATAAGAGTAATTAAGTATGGAGTTGGTGAATCCTACTCTACGGTTTTGGTCTTCAAACTCTAATTAATGTTGTTAGGCTAGAAATAAAGAGATTAGATTTAGTATTTCACTAAAATATACTATATACGACCATATTTTGAATGAAATGATGAAGTAATTGTCATGAGGCTAATACTGATGATATGTGCAAAATAATATGCATGATTAGCATTTACATGTAAAGTAATGATATATTTTTAGGCATTCAATAAAATTTCAAAGTTATGTCCACGTATAACTTAACATTGGTGTTGTTAAAACAATATTTATTTAGTAAACTTAAAGAAAATTAACTCACATATCTGGTTTTACCTTTTTATTTTAAGATTACAAATTTAGCTTGTTTTTTTTATTAAAACAACTATTTTCTTAAATTATTTATAAAGTGTTTAGAAAAAATAAATATTAGATTTTGCTTTGCTCAACACTGAAATATATAGTACATCGCTGCCACCGAAGTTTGCAAGGAGATGTTGTGGCTAAAGAACTTCTTGCTTGAGCTGGGAGTAGAGCAAGATAAATATATCATGCTATGTGATAACAAGAACGCAAATCATTTAGCAAATAATTCAACATTGCACTCTCGTTTAAAGCACACCCATGCATATTCGACATTACTGGATTCGAGAAGTTCTTGAAGAGAAACTGCTATATCTCGATAAAATACACACAGATGAAAATTGGTCAGACATTATGATGAAAGTGCTGTCAATTAAAAAAATTGAAGATTGTTGTCAAGGCACCGACATCGTGACAACTTCAGGCTAAGTCATCAAGGGAGAGACTGTAGGATATTCATTCCATTAGCCTAAACCAATTATTGACATAGTTAAATGTTAACCCAAATTAATTAGAAGTCCAAAAGATAAATTTAAGATTGAAGAAAATTATATAATTGTGGAGATGAAGAAGTAGAGCTATGGGAAAAAAAGTATCTAGATACTCCTTCCGTTTTTTTTTATAAGTAGTTTTGGCTAAAATCACAAATATTAAGAAACTCATCTTTTAACAAAAAAATATCATTTAATATATAAATTAAAAATAATCCAGCCAATCATAAAAAAACTACAAAATATTATTGGTCACACAGTATTCGATAAAGGTAAAAGTTGCATAGAAACATGAAAACAATTTATATTGTGAAACAAAACAAAATCTCTAAAACTACAAATAGAAACGGAGGGAGTATATATTAAGAAAAATAGATAAAGATAAAGATTAGCTAAATAAATGGATAAGGATTAGAGAGTGTACTAGAATAATTTAGCACTTAGTCACCACTAATACAAATAGAACTGTTTGGTGACATTTGTAGAATGAATCTAAGAAAGAAACATAAAAGAGTATCTCCACAAAGTAAACTATTCTTGTAATAATCCATTTTCTAATATGAAAAGAGTTTGGTTTGAACTCCTATTTGTTTAATTCCCATCTTAATTACACACAAAGTAATCTTAATCACATGCACAAAAAGTATTGGGTAATTTTCCCAACAGATTTTTACCTTGTTTTAATGTTTTCAGCAGTCTCTTCGATCGATATGCTTAAGCTTAGGCTTTGTCATATCAATTATTCACATTGTTGGTTAGTTGCAAAATTCGGGGAGTAAAAAGCTCGAGATTTCCAGCTTAAAATCTTATCAGCCTCATCAAAATTTGTGATTCACATTATCAAATTCTCTATAATTGTGATCTGAAATGGATTTAAATCTAAAGTTCACATTATCAAATTCTCTATAATTGTGATCTGAAATGCAATTTGTACAGTTTGAACTCGGATGAGCCACATCTACTAAACTATATGACTTGGTCAAAGTTCTGATTTCAACTTTGTATTTTTTCACAGATTTGAGGAGCAGGTGACCTGAAAGGAAAGTTTCTTTATGATCCAAAGTATCAATCTTCTCATTTACCGATTTTGGTATCGGGACCTCACTGAAAATTCCCTATAAATGAACTACAGAATGCGATCAAAGATATAAGAGAAAAGAGAAACGCAGTAAACCTGTGAGATACGATTGAAGAAAAATAAACCAATGATGGCGAAGAAGAAGCAACATGCCATAAAAACATACGGAAACCCTAATTTCATTGCTTTGTGTTAAGTTTTCTACTCCTAAAACTTAAAATTAATTGTCAATTAGTTCAAATCTCTTCCCACTTTCAATATGGGATATATTTTTCATACGCCACTCGACATAATGGTTCGTCCGATCATTAATCTCGATAATATTTCATAATATGATTAATTTCAGATTAGATCGATCGGACCTCTTTCGATGGGTCATATCGATTTTGGTTCGGGTTGGACTGTGTGTTCGTGCTCTGATACCATGTTAAGTTTCATTGACTTTCAACTCAAAACCAATTGGCAATGAGTAGGTTGACCGAAATACTTTATATATTAGCTCAAAAGATAACTATGACATGTTTAGACCAAACCAAATGGTGACCATGCGAATAATAAATAGAATAAAAATATATGAATGGTAAGAGTATCTGCATTGAATGAGACACCCTCCGTTAAACAAATCAAAAAAAAAAGTAGGAGAGATATGATTGAGGGTATCTCATTTGAGACATCCAAAAAAAAAAGTTGAGACACCCAAATCACACATGTCGATTTGTGATTGGTCCAATTTTTTTTTCAAAATTAATTTTTTTTTTAGTAAATGGTGTCTCACCAATGTAGATGTTCTTAGAGCATGGTGTCTCACCAATAGTATGCAAAGAATAAATGGAATTAAAATAAATAAATAATGATTTATGGAACATGGAAGTTAGAAGAAATTTTTTATTCCACTCATTCTTATGCAATTTTGCAGATGAACATCTTAAAATAAAAGTATTTTTTTTTAATTTGCTTTTAGCAGAATGAGTGAAATTTGTTTTTTCCACTTGCAAATTGTAAAAATCTCCATAACCCAAAAAAGCCCACTAAAAAGCCTAAAATCAATAAAGCCACCGACATCAGCAAGACATTACATACAAAGCCACGTAGATCTCTGAGGAACCGCGTAGCTACCGCGTGTCGGAGACACACGAGCCATGGTGTACTCCACTTTCCATAAAAGCAAAGACATCTCATCGCCTAAGAAGTAAGTACCCAACAAAATCTGAAAAAAGAAAAAGGAAACACAAGAAAAAATGGAAGCAGAGAAAACCCCACCGACGACAACGACGGAGAAGAAACCGGAGAAGGAAGTGAAAAACGACGTCGACTTGCCGACCAACAGCCCTTACGTGGACGACTCTGGTAGCTTGGAAGATTACAAGATGAAAGCTTATGGAGCCAAAGGCCACCAAGAGGTTAAGGCTGGTCTCGGTGGTGGAGCCACTGATGCTCCTACTCCTTCAGGCGCCGCACCCGCCGCCGCCGCGAAAGCTCCGTGAAAAAACAAAAAAAAACTCTGTAATAATGGGTTTAATTGTCGGCGAAAATCCCAAAATCGTAGCTTGTCCAAATAACTTATCCAGCGTCGTTTTATGGCTTATGTACTTTAATTAAAATGTATTTTCGTGTATTGCATTGCTGAGTGTGAAAAATAAGATAAAATTATCATATGTTTCGGACCAAATGAAATTGTAACGATTTAATAATGAGACATTTACATTCAAAGACACTTTTAAAAAAATAGAATTACACTCTAAACACTTTCAAGGAAAATTAAGTTTAGCACACTTGTGAAAAATCTCTTTCTTTTTCTTTGCTTTTTTTTTTTCACATTCTCTTGACTTGATTTTAACAAAAAAAAAAATAGATCTGGACAAAATATTTAGAATCGAACTGAATAAGATATTGAACCGAATAATTATAAATATCTGAATAGTTTTTTTATATTTGTTAAAATTAAATAATTTTTGTAAAATTTAATCAAATTTTATTTAAATTAAAAAAATTAGATTTTTCAAGAATTAGTAATCTAACAATTATATTTTTCACAATCAAATTATATTATGATACCAATTTTACAACCTTTTAATTAGATGTGAAAATTAGCAAAGCATTGTACTAGTGATTTCTCCGTTGGATTTTCAACGAAACTAAATTCGTCAATTATAGTTTGTCAAAAATCAAATCCGGTCGGATTTTCGTTAGATCATTCAAATGGACACTAATTGTCGGAAAATGATTGTAACTTTTCTGATTAATTTTCTGCTGAATTTTTCAACGGATTTTCTGACGAATTTTCGACCAGCATTCTCCATCGAAAGAATTTTTTATGATTTTTCGACGGAGTTTTAGTTCATTTTTATTCATCAGATCAGATAGCTCGAGCTTACTTGGTCAGCTCCAATAGTGGGACACGTGGTTGGCTAAGAGATAGCAACAAAAGCACAAACCTAGTCTCTCTGAAAGTAATGATATGTGGCTTAGAGCATCCACCCCAAATTTTATTTTTAAAATTAAATAATTAAATTAAAAAAAAAATTGTACCAATCATAATCTGATACGTCAATTTGGAATGTCTCAATTTTTTTTTTAGTGTCTCATTTAAGACACTTATGTTTTTTTTTTCTTTTTTAATGCAAGGTGTTTTATTGAAAACGTGAATATATACTAAAATTAATATTATATTAATAATGAAAAAAATATAGATTAATTTTTTACTAATTCGGCTGCTTTTGATTGATTGATTCTTGTTCCTTTTTAAAAATATTGTAAATACACCGGTTTGTAACATAACAAAACAAAAAAAAAAACAATTCAAATCTTTAGTTCAAGTTAAATTAAATGGTCGGCGTGAGCTTTATATGGGATGGTCTGGACAAATGGGTTGGACATTTAAACCAATCCAAAAACCCATGTTTAGTTTGGTTTGGGTCTAAACCAGTTGTTATACGGGACATGTTTCTGATATGGTTATTGGACCAGAGTCTCGTAGTCACTCTTGGAGTGGTTTCCTTTGGCTTTGAATGGTTGGAGTGTTTGGACAAAAGATCATGTGTTTGATAAAGTGAGTCACCATTCACAAACCAAAAAGTTGACATTTAAAATAACTAAAAAAAAAAAAATTGATGGTGGTTTGAACTTGACTCACTTTATCAAACACATGATGTTAGATAGGTTCCGTATGTGGAGTGTAAAAGCAGGGGAAAATATGAGTTTAAGGTGTGGTTTGTTGATTTTTTTTTTTGATTAAATAAAAAAAACTCTATAAAATTCTGCACCTCTTTCCGTTATAATGTAGAACATTGACGAAAAATAATTAATGTATAATATTTACTTAAGTTTAAATGTTCAATTTTAAATTGAAAAATAAATGTTAAAAATATGTGAAAGCAAAACGAAAATTTGGTGGTTGTGATGATGCCAAATATATGGGGTTTTTTGGATGTGTTTTTTTTTAATTAATTTGATTTTAGCAATAAATATATTATTGTAAAATACCAAACAAATTTATTAAAATTTTAATAATTATTTAGTGGTTCGTAATTAATTTATGAAAAGACTTGATCATTAACAAATTAATAATTTTAATTTATAATCATATTAATATCATTAATTCATTATTTTACTTGTTTTTTGGGATGTATTTTTAATTTGAGTCTAGCAATAAATATATTATTGTAAAATACCAAAGAAAATTTAATTTATAATTATATTAATGTCATTAATCCATTTTTATTTATAAAATATTTATCTAAAATATATATCCCGCACCGCTTTTCACATTTTCACCATTCACACATATAGGCCGCACCGCATGTTATTTTTTCACCATTCATATATTGTCCCGCACCGCTCAAACCGCAGTAACCGCACTAGTTCCGCATGATGCGTTTTTTCTATCTGCACCGCACTAAAACTGTACCGCACCCCTAAACCGCTTGTTCCGCACCGCTCAAATTTGTATACATACAATAGTATAGGATTTGTCTTTTTTGCAGCGTTGATGTGGTTGAGGTCATTCTCAAATGTGTTTCATAAGCTTTTACAATATACAAATGTCTCTTCCTCTCGAAACTATTTAAATGCGAAGGAAAACAGTTTTAATGGGGGTTTTTTTGGAATGGGTTTTTTATTAACAAATCATACAAAGGCTTCAAATAGTGACATCAGTTTGAGCGGTGCGGGACAAGCGGTTTAGGAGGTGCGGTGAGGTTTTAGTGCGATGCGGTTAGAAAAAAACGCATCATGCGGAACAAGTGCGGTTACTGCAGAACAAGCGGTGCGGGACCATATATGAATGGTGAAAAAATAACATGCGGTGCAGTCCAAATGTGTGTATGGTGAAAATGTAAAAAGCGGTGTGGAATATATATTTTAGAAAAAAAATTTATAAATAAAAATGGATTAATGATATTTATATGATTATAAATTAAAATTATTGATTTGTTAATGATCAAATATTTTTCATAAATTAATTACGAACCATAACTAAATAATTATTAAAATTATAATAAATTTATTTGGCTTTTTACAATAATATATTTATTGCTAAAATCAAATTAAAAAATATATCATAAAAAATCAAATAAAATAATATAATTGACTTATTTTTAAAGTTAAAATTTTAATTTATAAATATAACATCACATAAAGAATCCTCTATTTCGTATTCCAAACTCCAAAAGTCCTCTCAATAATAGAACGTATAAAAATATGATATCGATTGAACAATTCTTATTTATTCCTCAGAGGAGGACCAGAGTTGAAATGTGACATATTGAAGCTTTTTTGATAAAGTAAAATAAATATTAATGTTTGTATTTTTAATAATAAAAATAATAATTAGGTGCGGTCCCTCTCAAACCACACCTTGTGATCACCATCCCATATATATGTGCGGTCCTTTGTAAAATTTGTACCGCACCTTGTTGTTTTTTTAATAAAAAATATCTTTTATCAAAAATGGAAAATAAAAAGCATGTGTGAATGGTGACAAAAAAAAATTTCGCTTAGCGTTTCATCTATTATGCTCTACACATTCAAGCCCTAAAGACTTTCAGAACACAACAAAATTTATTAATACTAGCAAATGTAAAATCTTCTTCTATGAATGTCGTTTCCTTCCCATATGAATGTCATTATTTTCTTCCAAAGAGAGTCTTCACCTTAGACTTAAATCCGTTGACCAAAGCTCGCTATAGATACAAGTTCATTAAGCATGTATTTGGAGTTATTAGTTTATTTAGAAATGCCAATTTTTTATAGATTTATTGGTTTATATGATTTAGTAAAGTGTGACGAATTATCAAAATTTTATGTTCAAAATTAGTGCTTGGCCAAAAAAATTTTTTTTTGCTTCTAGCTTTTTAAATCTCATGTCTTCCCCCCGGAGACTGATTCTCCACCATCTCTTTCACCGGATAATGATACTTGATACACTCAAAGTTTAACCCTAAAAGTAACTACTGCAAGAGCACAACTGACGAAGTAGTAATGTAGGGATCGAATCCACATATACCAAATGCAACACTAAGAGAATGCAGAATAAAGTAAATCTAAGACGAATGATGTTTATTTGTGGCTGTAACTTCTAAAACTATAAGAATAATGAATAAAACGATATAATTTAATAAGAGAAAACGCTAGGTCCTTAGGTAATTCGCAGGAATTCCAGATTCACTAAACAAATTATCGATTAGAGAATGAATTAAGGGTTGTTCTCGAACTGAAACATGAATATCTAGCTAGCCCACTGTCGTGGTACTAACTACTATGTCTAATAACCTAAGAGTCTAAAATGTCGTTTGACCTTAACGTTCTAGACAAGCATTAAAATTCAGGTTTTATTAGTTCACAAATCGCCTTAGCATCAGCTTTCGTTGGCTAAAGACGATTTGCTCATCTATGTTCTTTCAGGAAACCTAAATCACTTTTGATGTTTATATTGATCCTAAAATCAGAGACTAAACCTTAAACTCAACAATAGATGAAGAACTCTATGTAATTCCCTAATCTAACATATTTGTTTCAGTGATTCATGAAAATCCCTTAAAATCCTAAAAACCTAACAAATAGATTACTCAGACATGATTGCAGAGAAAACACAGAAAAAGTAGAAATTCATAATCAAATAAAATAAAAATCAAAATAGGGTTCAGAAATCTTCTTTGGTATGATGTAGAGATTCGTCTCCCCAAATCTTACAATAACAAAAACAATAGGTCTCTCTGAAAAATTATGAAAGCGTAGCCTCGACAATGGCTGAAAAATAGAATAAATAACCCTAAAACACGTTTTTTCAAATCATGGGCGAAACCGGTCCAAAATAAGGAAAACCGAAAATTCACTTTTTTGTCCCCTGGATCGATCCGGATAGCTGGTTGAAGTGTTCCCATCTCGTCTAGGCTGGATCGACCGATCTGGTGTTATGCTCGATCCTGGAAGGTCACGGAATGGGGGATCGATCAATCCAGGAAGGGATCGGTCGATCCAAGTTTCTTGGATCGGTCGATTTGGATGATGGCTCGATCCATGAAGCTTACGGAAAGGGGGATCGATCGATCTAGTCATTTTTGCTGTGTTTCTGCCGTTTTTTCGCTTGTTAGTCTTCAAACTCCGTCCCGAACGCCTTTCGAAGTGAAATGACTCTAAAAGGACTAAAAGACTCGATAAAGACTCAAAACCCCACGCAAAACAAGAGTTCTAGTGCGTTAAAAATACGACACATCAGTACTCCTCCGGCTCTGGTGGTTTCACCGTCAACCGACATTCCGGCTCCATCTTCGAGCCAGCATAAGAAGACTAAGAAACACCACTATGCGCCAGCTCCAGCTCTAGAGCTTACACTAAGCCCACATGCACCGCCCATGGAAGCTCATGGACCAAGCTACGCTTTCGCTCCCGATGCCGTCGGCGATCAGTTAACATTGGTCTGATTGATATGATATGAATATTTTTAATTTCAGTGATTAACAGTGTATACAGTTAACTCGTGCATGACATAGAACCGAAAGTATCGGTATTACACTACAAAAAAACACCTTAATTTATGAACGTGGTCGGAAAATATATGTTTTCTTGTAGTATTAATGGTTCTGCTGAAAATTCTTTACAAAAGGTTGTTTACTTTTAAGAATCTGTTAAAAAAATACTTTTGAAAATCATTTAGACGCAAAATCTTAAGAAAATGAAATGCAATTACATTTTGTTGTGCTTTGATTAGTTTCATATTTCTAAAAAATTGAAATCGAATTTTTGATTTGATATTTCTACAAAATTTTAAATGGATTAGGAAGAACAAGTGTAATGCAAAATGTGATGGTGGGAGGCTGTGAGCTGTGGCAATCCAGCGTGGGATCTACTCGCTAATGATTTCTAATAAAACTTTTGGTTTATTTGTTTTTAAATTTCAGCCTCTTGATTTTATTTTATTTTTTAATCTATTTTTGAACATTGTCTGCTTCTCACATTTTGTATCAGCATTTGATATATACGACTTGGCATTATGTATACAAACGCCTATATTCTGCAAATTCCTTTTTGCGACGATAATTCTAGTAATGTTTTGGCAGTAAATAAATGTTCTTTTAGATTGATCCAACCTACAAGTCTTGTTGTTATCTAAAATGTCGAGGAACAATTCTGTTTACAGTCTATAAAAATTGTTTAACACTTCATTTAATTGCGTCTGAATATGTAGGCTGAGTGATATAAAAGCAAACATTTATTTTTGATGTAAAGCCAACAAAAAAAAATGCACATGAACTCGACACAGAATCAGCTTTTGCTGTTTAGTCCATCAATGGTTAAATATTATCACTCAATTCACATTCACAACTACATTAAGTTTTCATCAAAGACTTACAAATCAGAAAAATACTTCTATTCCATATCAAAGTTTATTCCTAGGGGAATATCAACCGAAAATCAAAGAATGCAGAGAGAATTAACAAAATCTTGGGTATGGAATTATTTGCAGAAGAAACCTCTTTTGTACAAAATCACTACTTTGGTAAGAAGACAAACACAAAATAGGCACTGAGGAACCAAAAGCTATGCATTATCATCATCATCATCATCCATCAGCCACGCCCGGCGTTTCCGTGCCTTTGGTTCCTGAAGTAACTAAGCAACGCCTGTGCCTGAATAAGTTACAAGATCCTCCAAAAACGTTAGAAGAACATCAAACGCTTCAAAACAATCAAAATCAAAATATTCACTTTAACCAAAAAGCATCAAGCGGAAGATGAAATATTTGTAAATGTGTACCTTTTCTCTGGCTCTGGGAGTACCAGACTGTGAGAGAGCGACGAGAGGAGGAACAGCTCCTTCTTGAAGAACCATGTTGCAGAATCGACCACTGTTGGTTGAAAGTTGAAGAAGAGCTGCTGCAGCGTTTTCTTTCCCTCTAGCTGAACCCAACTCAACGACCTCAACAAGAAGAGCGATCCCGCCTTCTTGACCAATCGCGTTTCTTCCTTCCGGGATCGTAGCTAGATTTGCCAAAACAGCAACCGCTTTATCCACCATCCCAGCTGCTGGGTCCATTAGATCTATAAGATATCTCACAGCCCCGGATTGCACGATCGTCGTCTTGTTATCTTGATGTATCGATAGATTAAACAATGCAGTAGCAGCGTCTTTCTTACCCCGAGGGGTACCATTGCCGAGTAGATCCACAAGAGGCTCGATTGCACCCGACTGACCAATCTTAATCTTGTTTTCTTCTATTACAGAGAGGCTGAAGAGGGTAGCAGCTGAATTCTCCTTGGCTTCAGAGCTACCAGTTTTGAGCACGTGAATGAGCGGCTCAATTGCACCAGCATCAGCAATTGCTTTTTTATTGTTGTCATTAATGGACAAGTTGAGAAGGGCGGTAACAGCGTTTTCCTGTGTAGCTGAGTCGTTTGAGTAAAGTATTTCCACTAATAAGATGATTGCCCCAGAGTTCCCTATTACTATCCGGTTATCCATGTTGTGCTTAGCTAGCAACCTTAGCTCCATGGTTGCTTGTCTCTGAATATCCAATGAACTGCTTTTCAACTCCTCCACAAATTTCTTAACTTGGTTTTCGACCTCAGAAAGATCACGCCTTGTCTCAATCGAAGGCGCTGAAACAATCCGTGAACCAAGCCTCTCTGATGGACGGCGCCAAAATTGACCACGGTTACGTCTATCCATAAATTTTGGGGAGAAATCGGACAAATCCCGGCGAGTAGCTGCCGGAGTGGTTGCAGCAAGAGGCCCCGATCTAATTTCTCCTGAAGCATCACTGCTGTAAGGTGTAGCATGAGCTGATTCTTCTGAATTCTCGTTCGCATCTGCTCTTGGAAACTCCTCATTGGAAACAGTGCTGGCAGCAGAAGGGGACCTATGATGGTGGTTTTCAGATGTTTGTCCATTTTCCATTGAGCCTCGTGTAGTTGAAGATACAGATGACCTACTCGGTGCATCTGTCTTCATTTCTCGAGAATCGTTATCTTCAGAATCATTTAGTGATATCCTCCTGGCGTCCAAACCGAACCCATTTCCAGATACACCTGGTAAAGAAGTGTCCAAGGCAGAAGCGGGACGTGAAGGAGAAGCACCTTCTCTTTCGATTGCTCGGCTTGAGAATGAGGGCTTCCCGGTCTCACCTGTAGAACCATCCCAATCATTTGATTTGCAGCTAACTTTATGAGTAGAAACATCAGCAGCCGTGCTAGGAATGGAGTCTGTACATGACAAAAGAGGAGATAACTCGTTTAAACTCGATGATTTATTGGGATCAGGCAGCTTGACATCGTTTGTCTCACACCAGTTAGCGATTAAGGCCTTCACGGTGTAATTGGGTATTAGAGTCGTGTGAGTCAGAGTCTGTCGAGTCTTGGGACAAACTTTTAAACCTAAATCAATCCATCTCTTGATGAACGCCTTTTCATATGTTTGTCCTGATGACACAATCACTGGATCAGTCATTACTTCAAGCGACAGAGGGCAAAAGAAGTCAGCGAGAATGGCGACACTAGAGGTCTGAGTCTGTTTGATCAGAAGGAGACGTTCGTGCATGCGGTTTACGATAACAATCAGTTGGTCAAGGAACTCGACTTCTGCATTATTCTCAGACTGCTCGGCAATCTCTTTCTGCCTCTCCAGAGCAACAGCTTCAATCAGAATCTCCTGGTTTGATCTCAGCCCAGTATTCTCTCCAATTTTCACCAAGATCTCTTGGCTGGGTCCAACACCGTCTCTCTGATCCCTCAGAGAACCATCAATGACAGAAGATATCTCTTCATAGCTTAGATGCTTAATCTTCTCTAGACATTGCTGCAATTACGAATATAAGTAAATTAACCATTCACATCTCCTGCAATTTGAGTCAATTACTAATGTAGACAACGCGACAAAACATAAAGCAGTCAGCATCATTAGGATCAACCCCCTCCACAAAACTTAGAAACTGGAACCCATTTTAAAGCTAATGTTCTGAAGAGACCATGTATGTTACACCGGATATCTACCATGGAAATTGATACAAGATTCTTCTATATGGAAGGAGAAGGTACCTCAAGGGAAGCTGGACTCAGCTCATCAGGTAGGTCGTTCTTAGAAGACTTCAGAAACTGGAAAGTATCCACAATAGTGTCTCGCATCTTTGGAATCAAAGATTCAATTTGGAGGACCTAGACGTGATATCATCAACGAAACAATATTATCAGTAATGTCTTGTATAGAATAACACGATGGTCACTAGTTTTATCTTAGAACCGTCAAGAGTTCAAGCTAAAAACTTGAAAGACAACTTAGCTAGAGTGAGAAACTGAATAGTCAAGTTGCCGGAAAGTATCATAGAGACGTTTGTAATGTCTTGTATAGATAAGAGTAGCAATATCATAAGGAAATATTGAGACTTCTGAAATAATCATAGAGCAAGCTTCATATAGCTTCAAACAAAACCGAGATAAGAAGTTTCGGAACTTACAAAATAGACTTTACTGGAGAATGCGTGCCAGCTTCTGAAAAGATCTCTCGACAGATCAACATCCTGAGTCAATTCTTCAAATGCTTTACCAAGTTTCTCCTCCAAAACAAGATCGGAGTTGATAACAGCATCTGCTACAGGCTTCAACACTCTCAATAACTCTTCAACCCTCTTATAGTACTTGTCAAATGGGTCTAAATCGATATGTCTGGAAGATGACAGATTCAGAAACGACGAGATACTGTCGACAAGAACTTTCAACACAGAGATTTCCATTTCCACCCTGGAAGAAACAACAACAAAAGATTGAAACTTTAGATCAAAAAACGAATTTGGAAGGAAAATAAACTTGCTAAGACTTGAAAATACGAATCGGATAATCAACAATTATGGAATCCGTCAACTCATAAAACGCCATTAGAAAAACCTAATAAATCTCCCCAATTCAAATTCAAACAACATGGAACGAAATATAACTGATAAATACAAAAAAAAAATCCAAAATTACCAAGAAATCTAGAGACAAAGTTAGAAATTGATCAATGGGTCTCTCGAAAATGTGAGCTTTGACGGAGAGCTTAAGGAACAGGAGAAAAGGGGGAAAATTTAAAAACCCTAAGTAGATAGATCGAAACTAAGAGACAGAGAGAAGAAGAACATACATGCACGTGAAGAAGAAGAAGAAGAAGAAGAAGAGTCCGGTGAGGAGAAATCAATCTTTCTCTCTCTCTCTCTCTCGATCGATCTTCCTCCGGTGAGCACGTAAAAGCAAATCTTCTTCTTCTTCTTCTCTCTGTATTTTTATCTTTTATTTTTTTTTCGTTTCCTTAAAGAACAAAGAAGAAAAAAAAGGATTTCAAAGAGTTCTCTATCGCTTTTCCAATTGGTTCTAAAGTTTTTTAAATCTTTTTTTCTTTCTTTCTTTTCTACAATAAGACTTTGGTTATATGATCTGTTTCAGCAGTTTTACAACAACAAAAAAAAAATTGGCAACAGCAATTTTACAAGATTTTAATAATCATAACAAGTTATGTTATTAAGTAATATTTAAATAAAATCATATATTTATTTGAGTATTTGCTACTAGTCATGGGCATTTGGGTATTCAGATCGGTTCCGAGTCTTTTGGGTAGAAGAATTTTGGGACCCATTTAGAAACCGATAGGATTTTGGGTCGGTTTCGGTTCGGTTCCGAGTCAGTTCGGTTCCAAGATTTAAGAACCTATAAAAACCCGAAAAAATGGATTTTAATCGGTTCTGGTATTTATCACCTGAAAATGCATAAAATATTTCCAAAAACCCGAAATAATACCAGAAAACCCAAGAATATACCCGAAAACCCAAAAAAAAAAACTAAAAAAAATATATATGAAATGCCTAAAATATATCTATAATACCAAAAATATATCCGAAAACCCGTAATATATTTAATATTTTGGATATATAAATATAATTTGGGTACCCGACCAGGTATCGGTTCGGTTCCGGATATTATCAAATATCCACGGTATCACTGTGGAAGAACCATTAGATATTTTGAGCATAACCGAAACCGATCAGTTCTGGTTATTTCAGGTCGGTTCGGATTTTCGGTTCCGGTTATTATGTCTACGCGTATTTGCTACATTGTTTCGAAAAGAATGAAGTTTGATAATCATAACACTATGTTCTGTTTCATTTTCAATTATTGTAGTTAGTACTGTCCCACACTATACTAGTACCAATCTAATTCTTCTAGACCCCTATTCCATTAATTCAACACTACTATCACTATGACCAAATTTCATTCCCAAATTAAGTTCTCATATGGAATGCATTTAATAAGAGAGACTAAAATGGGACAAACAAAATTATTTCCGAATTCTCGTTTCCGTAATGTCTAGTCCCGAATTTTTTGTTTACCCAACTCTGTTATAAAAAAAATGAATTTTCTCAATACGAATATTATTATCTCTATTTAAGAAGATATATTTTTAAAAAATAAACTTTGTTTTGTAAGTTATTACATGAAATGTCATTACAAATAACAAAGAATAATTGAAATAAGAAATAATATAATTATCTTTTACAATTAGTTAGTGATAAGAATATGTAAAATATTTATTTTGCATTAAAGATGTTATCTATTATATATTTTTCAATAATAATCAATCTATATATATATATATATTTTTTTTTAAAAAAAAAAATTATTCGAAATCTTGATATATTTTTCATTATAGTTTATTATATTAAAATAATAATAAAAGTTGAAAAATATTTTACTAATAATATTAAAATAATAGTTGAAAAATATTTTACTAATTTTATAAAAAGTTCGTGAACTAATATTTTACCCCGAATAATATTTTAGTACACTGCTAAACGGTTTAAATAGACAAATTATTTCGTTTGACAACTCTATCTATAATCATGAATTAGACATATTATAAAATTCAAATAAAAATAATTTTTCTTAAATTTCAAAACAATTTTTTTTAAAAAAAATACTCCACGCGAGTTAAGTACTAGTTATTAAGTTAAAATCCATAACAGTAGATGGTGAAATGATCTTATTAATTCGCATCTACTAATACATAGAAAGATCCTCTATGACTAGTGTTCAGTTACACCAAGAGAAAAACAAGAGCCACTTTATGATACATATAATACAAAAGATAAGCTTTTTTTCTTTGTTGTTGTTGTTCAACATACAAAAGATAAGCTCTCATTTTTTACTAATGATCAAAACACATAGAGTTACATTGTCTGGTTTGGTCCATTCTCATCGACTAGACTCTGCTTTAGAGCGCCACGGAGTGAAGTTGATCCCACGAGCAATGAGGTAGACTATGAATGCACCATATGAAGCCGTGAACGCAGTCACGAAACCGGTGTAGACGATGCCACTAACCTCCGAGGAGAAGAACTCGAGCAAAAGATAACCGTTGATCATTATCACTAGTGCAGCAACGAGCCACGCGATCGTCTGCACAAGAAACTTGAGATGTCAGAAAGAGGGATCTTTAGTTTAAACAAAAGCATATTTGATAGATCACAAACCTTATACAATGGACCGATTTTGAAACTACCCATGATCTGTTCCTTGGAAACCAAACACAGTAATGGAATGAGCGCAAAGGGGATTTGAATGGATTGAAGCACGTTAAGCCACTCGTTTAAGACATCGAGTGTAGCTTCCGATGAATCAAACACTAGAGCAACGATAATAGTTGGAATGATTGCGCAGCTACGTGTGATCAAAGCTCGCAACCATTTCTTCATTTTGAAATTAAGAAACCCGCCCATGATGAATTGTCCCGCGTAGGTACCAGTAATGGTGCTGCTTTGACCAGCAGCCAATAACCCGATTCCCCAAATGTATAGAATTGGGAACCCCCCACCTCCATATTTGTCCTGAAGATACTGTCCCGCGTTTACCAGGCCAATGCTATCGGCGAGGTCAGTATTGTAAAACCCTTTAGCGAAAACCGTTGTGACAAAGAGGTTGATCATGAAGGAGAGAAAAAGAGCAATCGTTGATTCAATTGTGTAGTAGTTTATAGCTTCTTGGACTCGGTATCTCTGTCGTTTATCGACTTCTCTCGATTGAACAAGAGCCGAGTGAAGAAACACATTGTGTGGCATTATAATGCAACCTACAACTCCAACTGCTTTTTGTATTGTTCTTGAGCTCAGTCTCGGTACCAATATGCCTGCAAGAACAAGAAAGGAGACTTCTTTTAGAACTTGAAAGTGAGAATTGGATATATAGAGATCAAAGAGGGCCTAACCAACGAGAAGCTCAGAGCCACTTGGCTTGGCTTGACCAAACATCCAAGCGAATGCGATTGCCATTGTTCCGATTAAAACCGCAAACACTGCCTCGAGTTTCCTGATTCCGTAGTTCTCAAGAAACAAGAAGACGAAACTGTAGCCAAAACACACACATATCAATCAATCAATGACACAAGGAGACACATAACGACAAAAACTCATGTCAAATCAAGAATACAACACAGCTAAATGGTCAATCAACAGTTCAAGGAGACACACAACGATGAAGTTCATGTTCAATTAACATAGCTAATGCTGCAAAAAATCTGATTAGATTAGGCTAAATTGCTAATTAAGAGTTTGAGGTTTTGTGTTTATACCAATCGAGAGCAGTGATAACGACACCAGCCCAGAGAGGCAAAATCCCATTGGTCAAAATCTTGATAGCAATCGCACTTCCGATGACTTCCTGAATATCAGATCCAATCAAAGCCAATTCCGCCATAACCCACAAAACCATACCCGCCCAAGTCGGATACTCCTCACGGCAAAGCTCCGCCAAGTGACGACCCGTCGCGACACCGAGCCTCGCCGATAGAAGCTGAACCAAAAGCCCCATCGCCGTTGCCCACATAAGCAGCCACAGAAGCGAGTACCCGGCGACCGCACCGGCTTGGAGATCTCCTTCGAGATTCCCTGGATCGAGAAACGCAATGCTCATCAAGAATCCAGGTCCGGTGAATAGCCATAACTTCCTCCACGAGAACGGCGGCGCGCCGCCGCATCCGACGCCGTATTCGAGATCCCTCTCGTTGTCGTCCTCGTCTCTCACGATGTGAACTTTCTCAGTCTCGTCGTACGCTGTCTCTTCCTCCTCCTCGTCGATTCTCTCGATCAGAAGCGGACGATCGTTCTCGAGCCGTGACATTTTTTTCCGGTGACTGTTGAGAATCTGTTTCAGTTTCGCTTTTTTGGTTTTTGTTTTTTATTGGCTTCACGTTTTTTCTGAACTTGCTCTTCCTTTTTCTTCTAGAGGTTTCTATCTCAGTACATATATATAGGACACACATTTCATGAATATTCTCTTCATATTTGCGACACAATAATCAATAATTGGTGTGGGGCTTTGCAGTGATTGGTGAATGCAAACCAAGTGTCATTAGCTCAATTTGGAAAAAACAAGATTGGATAACGTTTGGGACATCTCTATAATATTATTTAAGAAGATGTTTTTAAAAATGAATTTTATTTTGTAAGTTATTACATGAAATGACATTATAAATACGAAAGAATAATTGAAATATGAAAGGATATAATAGTCTTTTAAAATTATTAATTATAATATGGAAATTATATATTTTGCATTAAAGAGATTATTTATTATTTCATTTCTTAATTATTTTTAATATTATATATTTTAAAATAATAATCAATTTATATATATTCAAAAGAAAAAAAAATCTATTCAAAATCTTGCTATATTTTTCACTATAATTTATTATATTTTATTTGAATATATATCAAAACAAAAGGTGAAAAATATTTTACTAATTTTATAAAAAGTTAGATACAAGAAAACTATATTTTTTTAAGAGTTCGTAGACTAACCACAAAAACTAGAGTCTTTTAACGATGCATATTAGAGTTATGTTTTTAAGATTATAAGTTTTTGCGGGTTAGCCTGAATAATATTTTAGTTCACTGCAAAACGGGTTAAATAGATAAATTATTACAAATTGACAATTTTATCTATAATCAATAATCATTAGTTAGCTATATTGTAAAAGTCATATAAAAGTAATTTTTGTGAATTTCAAAACAATTTATTTTTAAAAAATTACACCGCACTAATTATAGCGCGGGTTAAATCCTAGTAACTAATATTACACTAGGATTTAATCCGCGCTAATTATAGCGTAGAGTAATTTTTTAAAAAGAAATTGTTTTGAAATTTTAAAAATATTGCTTTTATCTGAATTTTATAATATAGCTAACTAATGATTATAGATAAAGCTGTCAATTTGTAATAATTTGTATATTTAACTCGTTTTGCAGTGAATTAAAATATTATTCGGACTAACCCGCAAAAACTTATAATCTTAAAAACCTAACTCTTATATGCACCGTTAAATGACTCTAGTTTTTGTGGTTAGTTTGCGAACTTTTTAAAAAAATAGTTTTTGTGTGTCTAACGTTTTATAAAATTATTAAAATATTTTTTAATTTTTGTTTTGATATATATTAAAATAAAATCTAATAAATTATAGTGAAAAATATAGCAAGATTTTGAATATATTTTTTTGTATTAAAAATAATTAAAAGATGAAATAATAAATAACCTTTTTAATGCAAAATATATACTTTCCATATTCTAATCAATAATTTTAAATGAATATTATATTTTTTCCTATTTTAATTATTCTTTGTTATTTGTAGTGACATTTCATGTAATAACTTACAAAACAAAGTTCATTTTTAAAAATATCTTCATAAATAATATTATAGAGATGATATGGTTCCAAGCCCATGAATTACGAATTTCAGCCATGAATCTCTTGGTAATTAAAAAAAAAACTCAGTAATAGGAAAAATGACCAAAAACTCAAATTTCATCAAATTAATTGGAAAAAAGCTTCCAACTTTGTTAGACAATTTGATAATAGCATTTTTTTATCTAGCTTGTTTTTTTACATCAATTTTAGTTGTTTTTTTGTACTAAAAGCTACACACGTTTTTTTTTGTGAACATCACTAAAAGATCCTGGGGCGGATCCATATTGCTCAAGGAAGTGGCAACTACACCACACAAAAAACAAATTATTTGTATTTATTTAAGAAAAATAAATTATGTCGTTACTAAAAAAGTAAAAATTGTTCCCACACAGCTTTTTTTTGTTTAAACTCAAAAACACACCTTAAAATTTTATTTTTCTATTATTTTATATTTTTATCCCCACTGATTATATTTTCTAGATCTACCACTGCTCCGCATAACATATTTTTATAAGGCGATATTGTGGTTGAAAAAATAACTATATTCGTGGATTGAATTAACTATATTTTTTCATCTAAAATACATAATTTTATTTTAATGCAAAACGCAGAACACATCTAGTAATCGAGTAGGTAGCTATTAGTTTTTCCTCGTATATCAATCAAAATCAAAAGGGTGTATAAAAAAAATTGAAATAAAATCAAAATGTGATGGTGACGTGGCGAGATCGAAGTAACGACGGAGATGGTGCCATGTCATGCGATAATGGGGACCACAAGCCGGAGTAGATATTCAACGTGGTTGGCTCGTGGTGGCGCGTGCGTGCGTACACAAGCTTCTTGTCTCCAAGATTCTCTGTTTTGTTTCTTTCCCATTGTGCAATTTTTTGTTTTTGTTTTTCAACTAGCAACTTTGTCTTAAAATAGAATTTTTATGAGAAAGATAATTTGTTAGGTGTTAAAAAAAACAGATAGATGGTACTTTTTTATTATTATTATTATTCAGGGTATATCCCAAACTTATGGAAATACCCAGACTAATCCTTTGGAGGAGGTGCAGCCCACGTATAGACCATTTCTACGGATATTCAAATGGGTCATAAAGCATAGACACATATCCGTGTAGGTGTCCAATAAATGGTGAACGATGTTCCTAGGGATGCTCGAACTTGGGACCTTAACAAATTATGCCAAGAGTCTTTGGCCCCTCAAACCACTGGACCACCATCACCTGGACTAGATGGTACTTTTGCTAAGTCGTTATTATAAAAATTAGATAATGTATAGTATCGATTTTTTTTTTTTTGCCAACAGTCAACACATTATCTTACATTAATAAAAATATCAAGCATGATCAGTGAATTGTAAATTGTGAATGAGTGCTGAACCGAACGAGTGCGTCATTTTTTATAATTACATAATTTAGTTTAAGAGAACGAAAAAACAAACTCTGCTTAAGACTCGGCCAAGATTCATTGGAGAATTATGCCAAGATGATTAGGTTTGCACAATCTGTCGTAAAGGCAAAACAGGTTGGCATATCTCATTTGATGCAATCCATCACCTCGGATAAGCATTCATCTACGAAAACCCAAAAGAATTTAAGCCGTCCTCTGTGTCCTCACGTGAATCTCTTGATTTTCGTAGATGAATTATTGAGATTTTAACGACTCAAAACTACAAAAAAACAAAAAACTTTAGAGAAAAACGTATGAAAACAAATGTTCGTTTTAAAAGTTTTTTTTTTATTATCGTGTGAATGAATAATATATATAAACCTTTAAGATCCATATTTATAACGCCCCAAAACTAAATTTCAATAGAATTAGTAAAATAAACTTTTCCTAAACCTAAAACGATACCGTACCGTGGAGGGTTTTGCTCGTTGCATTTTTCTGCTTGCTCAAAAATGACTCTATACCAGTCTATATTAGATTTTAAATCACCTTAAAAACAACATGAATATATCAATATTTTACACTTTTAAAAAATAGAAAATGCCAAAATAATAGATCATACGGTATACTACAAAAATGTAAATCAATTTGATAAATTATATACGTTCGCATAAAAAAAATCACATATTCTACAATATATCAGATAAAGAATGATCTTTTACAAAGAAAACAATAGATGAAGTGGGACGAGATAAAAAACGAAACTTCAGCACAGAAAGGAGATGAAATAAAAACGTTCAAAACTTGTTTCAATCTATTTTACTGATTATGGAAAAAAAAAAAAAAAAAAAAAAATCATTCCTATTATTATCATTTTATTTATTGTCATCTAATTCAATTTCTCAACCTTTGTGGTACATTATTATACGCTTTGTTTGCTTTCCCTTGGGTTGGTTATCATACGTAGTGGGCTTTATTTATAATTCGATGGCACAACTTTCAAAGAGCAATCCACATTTCCCAAGTTAAGCCGAGGATATTATCCTATCCTATGTTTCACTTTTCAGCGAGGAAGAAATATGAATCTTTATAAATCGTGCAACTCCATATACTAAAAAACAAGAACACAGTGCGTTTTGGAAGTTTGGAGGAACATATATTTTATATATACACACACTTGCTTGAAGAAGCCATATCAGAGGCAAAATTTATGGGATATATTACTTCAGACTTGTAACTTATTACTTATTTATCACTAGGGATTGAACTACGCGGACTTATTTTACATTTATATTTTATAAATTTGTTTTATATATCAGTAAATGAAAATATGTAAACATAACACCAATAACGTTACAATAGGTTTGGTAAACATGTTTTACCCACCGAAACAAGTACACTGTGCCATATATAAAAAAATTATCGACCAAGTTATAAACGTTCCTTTCTAAGAGCATCATTAGTGGGAGTCTTTTATGAAGGAGTCTCTCAATAATATATTATTATTATTTTAAATATATTTAATTAAATTTTAAGTTATAAAAAAATTGAACAAATTAGATGAAAACATGTGGCATATGGGTCTCTCATGAGTTTCTCAAAGTTTCTCATTTGAGAAACTCTTGTCATTCTCTCTCATGAGTTTCTAAAAATTTATTATTATTTTATTGTGAGAAACTCTATGAGAGACTCCCACTAATGATGCTCTACTATCACCAATTGCGTTGCATGGTCAAACAATTTAATATTTTTATATAAAAAAAAACTCATTTCACTTGCTAAAAAAGATTAATTTTTTTTTATTTTAGTTTTGTGCATACATATTTGATATTTCTGAACTTTAGTCAATTTTTTTTCACACTTTTTTCCGCCAGTTCTTTTGTTATCTTGCACTCGTTCCCTTTCCGGCAGTTATGTCTTTTCACTTTCTCTTCACTCACATATAAACGATTGGAAAGTGATTTGATTTTTAACTCATTGTAGAACTATTTTCTCCTTTTCATCTTCATACACTATGCTTTTTCTTATCAGTTGTTTAAACTTTTTGCTGATTTGAGCGTCACAAAATTTTACCGGCGATACACATTTGTCGTGG
>PKML01013729.1:269015-294828 GCA_002933935.1 Eutrema yunnanense | reverse complement strand
GAGAGAGAGAGAGAGAGAGAGAGAGAGAGAGAGAGAGAGAGAGAGAGAGAGAGAGAGAGAGAGAGAGAGAGAGAGAGAGAAAAAACATTGATCGGGTAAACATCCGTACACCGAACTTATTGTACAAACCCTAAAACAAAACAAAATATTCTCAACGACGTCGTTCCGGTGACCAATGTGGCAAAGCCGGGCTGAAATGCGTAGATACAACCCTTGAGTCAAGCAACTCCATAATTGGCGTGAAGCTCACACACCTAGGCACCTTGTACTGATTGATCGATGCGCCTCTCGAGATGGCATAGTCCATGAGCTCTTCGAACGTTCCGTTCTTCACCACACGTATCTCGAGCGGTCCAATCGAATTATCCGCAACCCTACTCTGTCTATACACAGAGTTCAACGACTCCTCCATTTCAAGGCAGCACCGAGCCATGACCTCGTCGCTTGGAGGGTTGGTTTGATCCTTTACTAGAAGCTCCCAATAGATGACATAATGGCCAGGTATAGTCTTTGTCTCTGCGTAGCTCGTGTACTCGATCACACGTGTTCCTTGCTCGCCAAGCAACACTGATGCGTTCTCGACCGCCTTTTGGAGCTCAGCTTCGTCGGTTTTATCCGCCTCGATGCTAAGCAAAACGTTCTTCCTCCGCACAAACTTGAACTGCGGAGCGGAATTGTAGAATCCAGTCACCTTAAGAATATCGCCAACTCTGTAACGGTAAAGCCCGGCATAGGTTGTGATCACGAGCTCGTACTCTTTCCCTACCTCGACATCAGCTAGCTCCACGAGTTCGGTTTTTTCGGTTGCAACTTCATGAGGGAGAAACTCGAAGTAAGCCATGTTTGGCATAATGGTGTAAGAAACCTCAGAAGGTTTACACATTGGTTTCAAGTTAATCCCAAAGTAACTCTCGGACGATGCGTACATCGTACAAGCCATCGGTAATCCGCCGCTATAGTACTCAAGCATCGGGATATACTGAGCCATGGCTCCGGTAACGATGACATCAAGGTACTTCGTGTTAGGCCAAATCTTGGTAATGATACCTTCCCAATTATTGTCTTGACAACAAACCGAAGTTATGAAATCAGCCAATTCTTGGTCCGGTTTTGTCAAGATCTTGGACATGCTCTCTCTAATCGCCGGATCGAAGATCCTCGAGCTTAGGGTTCCGGTTGAGATATCGTCGGCGAGTTCTTGCCAATTGGTTTGAAGGAACCGAATTGCACGGAGGAGACCGGAAGCGAAGACGGCGCCGAGACGGAGGACCTCGTGACGCATAAGGAGACCACAAAGCATTTGAGTGTACATGCTTTGGGATGAGTCGGGACAAAGGATGGCTTCGTTAGGGCTCGTGTACACGTTGTACGGATCGTACGGACGTCTCTGGAAATGTTCGCTTTTGTAATAGCTTGTGAGTACCGGACGAGCCGGTAATCCACCGGGAGTCTTGGATTCCGATTTCACGAACAGAAAGTGTAAAGCCTTGCCTTTGTCTAATCCCGGTACGTAGCTGCAACAACAAAAGAAAAATTAGAGCTTTGACATAATTGTTAGTATCATAAGATTATATACATACATATATATGTATATATATAATAATAATAATTTAGTTCATTATTGCGAATAAAATAACATTTTAAAAGATAATTGGGAAAATATGTTAAAATATATTAAAAGATTGAAGTTTTTTTAATCTTTTAAAATTAAAGAAATAGATATTTTTAGTTGGTTTTTTATATATTTTTTTCAATTAAAAAAAAAAATCAAGAACTAGGGTTTATGAGTCATGATATATGGTTTAGACCTTCAGATTTAGTTTTTTGAGATTATAAATTAAGCATTTGGAGATTATCTGTAAACTTTAAAAAATATTAAAACTATATATTTAGACTAATTTTCATAGTTCTTCCAAATTTTAATGTACTATTCTTGGTACATAGCTGTTAATTACAACAAAAAAAGTTAATTTATTGCGAATAAAATAAAATAACATTTTAAAAGATAATTGGGAAAATATGTTAAAATATATTAAAAAGATTGAAGTTTTTTGAATCTTTTAAAATTAAAGAAATATATATTTTTAGTTGGTTTTTTAGATATATTTTTTTTCAATTCAAATTTTTTTTTTAAGAACTAGGGTTTATGGGTTATGATACATGGTTTAGAGTTTAGACCTTCAGATTTAGTTTTTCGGGAAGCATTTGGAGATTATCTGTAAACTTTAAAAATATTAAAACTATATATTTAGACTAGTTTTCATAATTCTTCCAAATTTTAATGTCCTTAATTACCACAAAATAAAAGTTAATTTATTGCGAATAAAAATAAAATGAAATAAATGGTAACTAACAGATTCATCACTGGCATGAGAAGACTGCATAAAAGCTGACGTCGGTCCATGTCTTCTTCAATGGTTGGCATTAACTTCCTTTCACCAGCAGATGTCCCAGAGCTGCATTCAAAAAGATTAATCAACAATTATAAACGATTAAATACACAAACAAATGATTACAAAATATTGGGGTTAATTTATATATATACCTGGTGAGGAACTCTGTTATCGGATGAGAAGACAAGATCATGGACCGGTCACCATTTGCTATACGTTGAATCTCCGGTTTAATATCGTCGTAAGTAATAACCGGGACTTTGTTCTTAAATGTTTTCCGGTCGGTGAATCCCTTGAGACCGAACCGTTTTAAGTACTCAGTCTCCGAGTTACGACTAAGTATCTCCTTAATGACTTTCTTCTGAACGAAATCGACGTTACGCGTCATCTCTTCGATGAACCTGAGAGCCTTCAAATCCTTATCGGACGGTGAGTGGATCATCGGAGATTGCAAAGCTAAATCAACGGTCATGATTGAATGTGTAAGTTGAGTTTTGTTTTGATGAGGAGAGATAGAGAAACTCGGTCTGTATTTATAGTGGGTAAAGGAAGGGAAAAAGCCACGTCAGCGTAATTCCACGTGGATTAAATGTGGGCCCTTCTTGTGTAGGGCGAAAAGAGGGACAAGAGGGACAGTTGACACGTAATATATTGCTAGTTTTGGCAGACAAGTGGGACCTACATGTCTGGGCCACGTTGGCATTTTCCTGTGATTAGGCAATTCATGTCATGACCGTAGCAGCTACTCGTCAGCCCGTACGTACCACGCGGTTCCCTTTATTTTGGCTTGTGACTCTGCCTGTCTCCGATAGCGACTGTCACAATATACTTAAAAGAGCTTTTCGTTTTTTTTTTTTGTTACTTATCAACGCTAATGGCATTGTCAATTAGACTAAGCAGGATTCAAGAATTGATTAGTTAATTGATATATTTATGTGAGGGGATCATGCTGTTGTTTCCGGAGTCTAATTAGATATTTTATGTAATCCATGCATTGACTTTGGTTCCTTCGTTGGAATATTATACACTTTGATATTTATTTTTGTTAGTTTAGAAAAAAAACTCGAGAAAATTTTGAAACGGTTCCGCTTTGCATGTTAATCTTTCTATAGATCCAAACCAAATCCATCGTATCCGGAATGAAATTTGAGGTATAAGATAAGTTTATAATAACACTCTCTTTTTTGGTTACCATGATCGATAGATTTTATGTGTGAAACTTAAATTAATATGTGAGATCTATAAAAAAAAACCAGATATTTTTTTTTTCACTTGCTAAAACAAAAATTTAGTAATAGTCATACTTTTTTCTTTGATAACCGGGGTATCCAATGCCGAAATCCAAATTAGATTCATAAAAATATGGGTTTTCTTGTCACTAAAAACGTCTATAGGTGGTTAAAGAAGATTGAAATCACAATGAAAGAATTTAAACTCTGCCAAATAAAGATATTTAGAGTGAACCAGCTTTTGGTGGAACTTATTTCGGAATCTTGATATGCAGAATAAGTCATTTACCACTGGAGCTTCAACACTGAACCACAACCCTTTGGTTGTTTCTACGAATACTGTAGTTCAAAATTATAAATTTACTAATTTTGTTTTGTATTATTGTATAGTTGTGCACTCACATAATAATGCATGAGGGTTTCAAGAATAAAAAGGAGTTTAAGACATTATAAATTGCAAAGGCCGTTCCGTCGCCCACATGGGTGTGGTTTAGTGGTAAGGCGGGCTGTGTGAGGTGTTACCCCATTCCACCCAGTTTTGACTCTCTTTAAAAACAAAATTCATATTTATGTGGGAAGTGTGGGTTTGGGTTTCGGTCTATGCAATTTACTTGGTAGTTTGGTAACAGGCGATTCGGCTATCCCGTGGTATTAGTCGGAAAACATTCCAAACTCGGGATAAACAATGTGGTGACCCTTCGAGAAAAAATCCACTTTATAACACCTCATTGTATTTCTACCGAAACTGACCGGATCAACCGATATACTATATATATATATAAAAGGTCCTGCCGTCTTGGGACAACTACTAGTTGGTACAATGGTACGTACTACTATTTATTGACAATTAAAACTAATTCTTGATTTGGAAGAACTAACTCTAAAGCAAATAAAGGCATGCATGGGACATTTCGTTTCGTTTTGCTCGTGCTGTGCCCACCCTATCTTGCAGTACCATTTAATTCTAGGATTTTTGCTTCTTTTTTCTTTGTTACTTTATTTATTTCCCGAGAGAGGAAGAGTTGATTATAGTGATCATATATCTGTTTTTTTGTGATTTAAAAAAAAAAATTACACTACTCACAATTCTACAGTATATGTTTTTTAGATGTTCCATAATATTTACATCGAAATAATTTTTATAGAAAAAATCACGAATTTAATACTGTACATTAAAAGCATATTTTTAGGTAACCAAAGATAAATATTCAGTCATATAGTTGACATGTGGGCCTTTAAATAATGCTAATTAAATAAATATGAATAATGGTATATATAATAGGATATATGAAAATGACCTAATGAAAGGAAAAACAAAAATTTAATTAGCATTTTAAGGGGAACAAACTGCTCATAGAAATGGACACTTGGACCGTTTCAAACATTTGTTCTAATATGTCAAAATCACTATTCCTTAGTATTGCATACGTTAATGTGCTTGCTCTATGACTATGAATCGTTTACTTTCTTCCCACCTTTCTCTGTTCATTTCTTGAATAGGTATGAAGGTATGAAAAAATTCTTAACTAATTTTCTTTGTCTAACTAATTTGTTCTATGTGTCTAAAATAGCCACACACAAAATTAAGCTCACTTTTGAGCATTACTGTGCTTATGATTAGCCAAAAAAGTCCAATGGCTCGGCAATCGAATGATGAACAATTTTTATGTGGGGGTTTTAGGCCAATATTTGAATCTCACCATCTCTACATGTTTCCAATGTTGGCCTCCTCTTTGGTAGGACTGTCAAAATAGGCGGACTGTTCGCATCCAAAACACTATAAACGGTCATGGACAATCCCATATACGAAGTGAATCTAAATGGGTTAGGACTAACTTCACCAATGAACAAAAATGGGTTGGACAATTAATGTAGACATCGATCAACTCAAAATACTTAAAAAACTAGGTTAAAATCGATTTGGAGAAAAATCAAAATTCATTCTCATTTTGTTTTAAATCGATTTGCTCCGCTTCGAAATAAGTTTTCTACTGAAATCCACATAGTCAAGACCGTAAAATCGTGTTTTCCCATCAAAATCATAAAACTGTGTTTTCCGCCAAAACCGTGAAATCGTGTTTTTCCGCCAAAACCGTGAAATTGTGTTTTCCCGCCAAAACCGTGAAATCGTATTTCCCCGCCAAAACCGTAAAATCGTGTTTTCCAGTCAAAAACGTAAAATCGTGTTTTCTCGTCAAAACCGTGAAATTGTGTTTTCTCGCCAAAACCATGAAATCGCGTTTTCCCACCTATACCGTAAAATCGTGTTTTTCGTCAAAACCGTAAAATTATGTTTTTCGGCCAAAATTTCATTTTCACAAAAACCGTAAAATTGTGTTTTCCCGCCATAACCGCGAAATCGTAAAATCATGTTTTCCCGTCAAAATTGTGAAATCTTGTTTTCCTGCCAATACCGTAAAATCATGTTTTTCCGTCAAAACCACGAAATCGCGTTTGCTCGCCAAAACCGTGAAATCATGTTTTCCCGCCAAAACCGTAAAATTGAAGTTTTCGGCCAAAATTACGTTTTTGCCAAAACCGTAAAATCATTTTTTCCGTCAAAACTGCAAAACCATATTTTTCCACCAAAAATTGTGTTTTCGTCGAAACCGTAAAATTGTGTTTTTGCCAAAACTGTAATTTTTTTTATGTTTTAAACAATTTGTTACCAATTATAAAAGGGAAAAAAAAATTACAAACAGTTAAAGTCATTACTCGATTATAAAATGATCTTAGTAAAATACTAGCAATTGGTCTAATAAAAGATTGTTAAAACCAGTTAGAAGATAATTGTTTCAATTATATTTGAGTTCGAAGTGCTATCTTCGGAACGATGATCACTAATCCGACTAATAATTTCTATAGAATCTTAAGCGATACTAATATGTTCCATACATATATTGTGGACAGACGATATTAATCAAAGATTGGTTGGTTATTATTCATTTTACTGTAACGTTTCGATCATTTTCTTTCAGATAAAATCCTTATGATGATATGAGCACCCACACGGATATGGGTCCATTGCTTACAGTCCATTTGAATATCCGGAAATGGGCCTATCCGTGGGTTGCTTTTTTACAGAGATTAGTCTCGACTCCTCCATAGACCTGAGATTTACTCTGAGTTAACAAAAAAAAAAAAAAATCCTTATGATGAAATGAAACCGAAAAATATAAATTCATAAATTTATATATAGTCAGAAGACTCGGGAACATACGAAAATTCCTCTAAAATTGGTAAAACTTATACCTATTGACAGAAGATCATTACAAGTTTTTTAATTAAAAAATAAAAATCATTACAAGTCTAAAAGCTCTTTCACTTCAGAATCGGATGATTTGAGGATCGAATGTTGTAAATATATCATTGCTATTAATATAAAGAATATTTTGCATCTAATGTCACTTAATCAAAACATAATTTGAGATTTACATTTCAAATTACTCATATTTGCGACATCCTAGGGACCATGCTGCTTGTAAAGCCCAAACAAGAGCTGTACATTTCAGACATTCAACTAAACACTTTTGGTGCGTTAAAAAATCCAAGATCAGAAACTAAATCGTGAGTCAAATTTTAACAATATGATTAACAATAGATGAAAAAACCATAGATCATTTTCTATTTAACAATCCTAATTAGCAATTTATATATTCTCTTGAAATCCTTAAAACCTAACTATGAATCTATTCACACATAATTGCAGAGAAAGAGCAAAGAGAAATGAGAGAAAATATAATAAAATTTAATCGATAATTACGAATGTTCAAAAATCTTTTCCAAGTTTATCAAAAGAAGTTCATAGATTTTCTCCCCCAAAAAATTGATGCAAAAGTGGGTAAAAAATAAAGCTTACCTTAAATAAATGGCTAAAATTAAGTATTGAGTCGTTCTATATTAAATGAAAAAAAAGGCAGTATGTAAAAGAAATTTTTCTTTCGTTAGGATTTGATGTAGACAGTAGATTAAGTGAGCATGCCGAGTGGGATGGCTGCGTAAAACCTCTGCCAGTTTGACGCGGGCACAAGGTTACGTGAACATGCTGAGTGGAATGGTCGCGTGATGGCTGTTTCAACGGCTACAAACATCTTTTTCATTTCTGTAAACGTTTTCGATCCAAATTCTATTCATTATCACCTTTGTACTTGAAGAGACTTTGAAAATTTCGGAAACACTAAAAACTTTTAAAAGGTTTTTGTAAAAAAATCTGAAAAATACGATACATCAATAGATGCATGTAAGGTGGTACGTACACCACTTCTGATAAAATTTACAACCCTACGATCCTATAAAAACACAAACAGGTATAAACACGTACTTTGCTTTGATTTGCCACTAAGAATTTCCAAATTTAGGAGAACTTCAATTTTAATAATTTCGATTTCAGGACCCTTTTTATTTAAAAATCGTAATCTCTTTTAGCTTTGCATATGCAGAAAAAAGACGGAACATTGTAATAGAAAAGACAAAAGTGTGATGGGTTTATGGGCAAACACTGTCATTGTTATTTCTTTACTACTGTCTTTCTATTACCGTCACTTTTGCCTTTGGATGTGAACTTTGATGTGCGCTTTGTGGTAAATAAAAAGAAAAATATGTGTCTATATATTTATATAAATTGACGTCAATTTTTATATATATAAATAACTGGAAATTTTTGATCGAATCCCAAACTAATCATCGGAATTTATGAAAAAACCCAGATTTTGTTGTTAATAATGCATTCTTTTTTGTTAAAGGTTGATAATGCATTCTCATGACCAATATTATTGAAATCGCAACAAGAAGATGCGAACACTGACCGAGATCCATATAAAAACCATCAACCACTTGGTTTTGTGTATGTGTATTGAATATGTAAACTCAATCGAAGACTTTGACTCATTTTCCAGGTGAATCTGATGCATGCATAAGTCTGGTGCTATACCTGAAATATCAGCAAGAGAATAACCAAGAGTTTTGCGATACTTGCGCAGCTTGCTCAGCAGTAAGGCAATCTCTGTGTTGTTCAAGGAAACATTAACGATCACAGGGTACGTGGAATTAGGACCAAGAAAACTATACCTCATATTCGCTGGAAGTGGCTTTAGGTCCACCTTAGGAGCATTCTCTGCATTCCCATCTCCAAGCCCAGCAGCTTGCTTAGAACTGTCGACCAAATCTCCTTCTGGTCGCAGGGTATCGATCGATACTAGAGGGATATCGATCAATACCGGCGATGCTGAATCAAGCATATTCGAGAATCCAGCAGTATCGTCACATGAACGGACCTCTGAAGTGGCCGAACAGACCAATGCTTTCTCCAGTGGATCCTCAGGGTGCATCTCCAGGAAGTACTCTTCAGCTATGTCACTGAAGGTGTCCACATAGAATGTCTGCCCATCGATGGTTAGCCTTTTCATCATCTTCTCCATGTTAAAGGACATCACCAAATCACCGATGTTGAGAGCTATATGTCCATTCTTGCAATCAATCAAGGCTCCAGCAGTTGCAAGGAATGGCCTGCCCAGGGTAAAAGGATTCTTGGGCTCAGCATCATACTTCAGGACGATGAAATCCGTTGGGATCAAGCAATTCCTAATCTTGATTGCGACATCTTCGAGTAGTCCCTCTGGAAGTCGTACTGAACGATCAACAAGTACCAGCGAAATCCTTGTAGATTGGAAATCTGTCATCCCCATTCGCTTGGCAACTGAGTGTGGCATAAGGTTCACACTCGACCCAATATCGCAGAGAGCACGCTCAAATCTCTCTGTGAAGATAGTGCAATCCAAAACAAAGCTCCCTGAATCCGGTAGCTTCTTGGGAATCTTGTTCAGTAGGATCGCACTGCACTCAGCTGTGATCATCATGACACATTCCTCCAAGTTCACATTGTTAGAGACCATCTTCTTCACATATCTTCTGAAAGCCGGAGAGGTCTTAATAGCATCAACAAAAAGAAGCTCCACAACCAACTTATCCAGCATAGCCTTGCATCTGGTGTCTTCCCATTCCTTCTTTGTCAACTTAGGAGGTATAGGATAAGGCATCTTGGGTTTGTACACCCTCTCCTTGATAATCTCAGGCTCCTTCTCGATCTGTGTCTCAGCATCGATCGATACTTTAGGGGTATCGATCGATACACGGGATTTTGGATCCAATCGTGCAGATGTCTGAATTGGTGTTGATCGATACTGGCTAGTATCGATCGATACCTGGGGATTTCCAGAATCCCAATCGTCATCTTCAGCAAGATCGACGAGATTTTCTGCAATTGGGTTGTTCTTCACTCATGTATTCACCTCTTTTCCACTCCTCAAGGTGATGGCGTTGATATGTGCCCTTGGATTCTCAGTTTTCCCTGGAAGAAATCCTTCTTGCCTCTTTACAGTTGCGACTGTCTGAGCAACCTGAGTTTCCAGCTTTCTCTGGGAAAGATTTATGGCTTCGATTTTCCCATTCAGATCGATGTACAGGGAGTCAAACTTCCCATTGAAATCCCCCTGCAATTTCTGATATCCCTGAAGAATCTGTTCCATCATGGATTCCATCTTACTCTCCATGATTTTTGGAGAGATGGGTTGGTACGAAGAGTTCCCATAATTTCGAGTGAAATCGCTGCTCTGAAGTGGTTTCGGAGTAAATTGCTTCGCTCCAAAACCAGATTGGTTCCCCTCAAACTTGTACCCACTTTGTTGATTGTTGTTGTTGAAGTTTCGGTTGTTGTTGTACCCAAATCGCTGACCCTGAAAACCAGAACCACCAACGTAGTTAACATCCTCTTCTTCTTCTTCCACATTAGCGACTTCATCAGCAAAATGCACAGACTTCTTCGACTTCCCGATCAGGAAATCTAGTTTGGCCTGCACGTCAGCAATCTGTGATCCATCAACTCCTCCAGCTAGCTTCTTGCGCTCGAAATTAGCATTCTTTGTGCTATTACTAGACGCCAAGTTCTCAATTAACACAACCGCATCATCCGGATACCTGGTGAAGAAGTTCCCATTGCTCACATCATCCATACCCATCTGGTACCTCCAATCAACTCCTCTGTAGAAAGTGCCCAGCAGCTGAACCTGAGTGAGCCCATGATGTGGGCAATCTCTCTGATAAGACTTGAAACGAATCCAAACAGCCTTGAATGATTCTGTCGGACCCTGAGCGAATTGAGAGATCTTGTTCCTGAGCTCCTCGGATCTCGCATCATCATAGAAATTATTCAGGAACGCATTCTTTGTCTCATCCCATGTAGTAAGTGAATCATGAGCTAACTGCTTCAGCCAATAAGCAGCATCCCCACCAAGAGAGTACGAGAAAAGTTTGCAGAAAAGGGCACTCCATTGTACTTCATACCAGTGACCAAATCTTCGAACCTTTCGATATGATCCATGGGATGCTCATGAGGTAGGTCATGGAAAGGGTTCTGACTTACAAGAGCGTAATACGCAGGTTTCAGCTCGATGTCATTCCTCTGAAAAGTTGGGATGCGAATCGCAGCTCGATTGACATATAATTGATCAGGTCTGTTGTGCTCACCAAGTGTTATACCTCGATCAACCCCAGCATTCCCAACGTTGGCACGCCCAGCTGGTGCGACAATCTCTCCAACAACAGCAGGAAAGACAATGATGTTTCCAGTATCATCAAGTCGCTGCCCTCTGTCATTGCACACTTGACCCTCTTGGTCTCTCAAGACTCCAGCTTCATCAGCTCTTAAAACCACTGGGTTGTTCATCTCTGATGTTTGCTTTGCCTTTCTGTTTGTGCGTTCTACACGTGCTAGCTGCTCCAATGACAGTCCAACTAGCTGAGTGCTTTTGCTCCTTCTGGTTTCACGATTAGGTATACACCTGAAAAGAAGAGTCAAGCACGTAAGTAACCAAAAACACGATGAGTATCGATCGACACCAAGTGGTATCGATCGATATCAACAAAAAGAAACGACGAGTATCGACTGATACTAAGTAGTATCGATCGATACCGACAGGCTTAGTCGAAACTCGACAGCTAAAATCTAATGGCGAAATTGAGTCCTCGGCAACGGCGCCAAATGTGATATGCTCAAATTAATACCCTAAAAAGTACTAAAGCAGTTGCTGCAATATATCAGGGGTCGAACACAAGAACTCAGAGAAATCGCACAATAAATTATATAGTATCAAGTCAAGCTAAGCAGTTCAGATTAAATAAAAGGCAGTAAGCAGTAAACGAGTTGTAAATCGATGGGAAATAGATAGGTTCAGAGATATTTCTCACGAAATCAATGAATGCAAAATAAACTAACTAATCAGGGTTAAGGTTACGCACGATTCTCGAACTCAAATCACTAAAGTATAATTAACCAATTGTCGTTGCGAAAACTATCTAAATATAAACTTCAGAATCCCAAATTTCTTTGCAAATTCCTAAGAATAAATCAGCCTTAATTTCAAGTTTGATATGTTCACAAATCAATTAAACCAAATTTCTTTGCGAATAATTAATTTGCTCACCCTAAGTTCTATAAGGTAATTAATCGCACTGTCGTGCCAAATCAATTATCCTAAGATCTAAGTTCTAGGTGATCAATCCATAATTAGCTTTGAGAACAACCTAAGGCGAAGAACTAATTCAGATTGTGAACCCTAAATAACCAATCAACCTAGCATTCAAAGAAATCCCTTATGAGAATCCCTAAACCTAACAAGAGATCTACTCAGACATGGAAATTGAATCAATAAACATGTTTGAATAAATACTTAATAGAAAATAAGAAAGAGTAACAAAAGGGTTCGAAATCTTCTCTCGACGAACAGAGTTTCAGACTTGTCTCCCTTGAAAAGCTCTCTCACAAATCCAGAATAAAAATAAAGCGTAGCCAACAAAGTGGCAGTAAAATCCCTATAAATAACCTAAATCACGTTTTGGGGCTTCTTGTAATTATTAAAGACTTCTGGACCAAGTTGCAATTCTTCAACTCTTCATTAAAGTCGCGGGTCGTGTCTTGCTACGATGGGTATCGATCGACACTTGTCGTAAAATCGGGTACTCAGCAACACGATTCTCAGCCTTGCTCCAAAATGCTCCAAAAAGCTCCAATAACTCCAATTATGCTCCAAACGTGCTAAACCTGTAAAAAACTCTAAAACACTACGAAATAGCATGAAGACTCTATAAAACGGACTTATATCATGACCTAAAAAAGGTAAAAACCATGATATATCACATATTATCATTCATCAAATTTTGCATGCAAAATAAATTTTTATCCACACAAAATGTGTTTTCCAAAATTACAGTATAAAAATAATTAAAAACAATTAAATCTAAAATCGTGAGTTTAACATATTAATTGAATTGGAATATAGATTCCATATCACGGACCCATTGAACTATGTCCCTTTGAATGAAATAATACTGATTAAAATCTTATTTTAAATGATTTGATTAAAACCCACCACCATGTTTTTCAATGTTAGGACTTTTCGTGGATAGACCCAATTATTAATCAATTCAATACACACACTTGAACCAACCTTATCGTAAAGTGGTTTCGTATACGTTTTTGCAAAATGCCATGTACGTATAGAGTTAGGGATACGTATAGTAAGACAAAAAACGTGTCGTGGAAATGAGAATCTACTGTTTTTAGTACCTCTCTATATACAAATAAATCTAATTAGAAGCATATACTTTGTTACAGTATAAATATTATTAGTATATTCTTCGTCGTTGGTGCTCGTCTGTTCGAACTCAGGACCTGGTTCATCTCTTCCAAATGGTAGTTCAGAATTCTTGATGAGCTTTGGTCGATCAAAATTCTTGAACTCTTAAGAACATTTTATTTTTATCTCAAGCATTCCGATTTAATTTAACCATTTATATGAAAGATTCATCGCATGCTAATCTACACGACATGTTTTCTTTTATTTTATACATAGACAACTTGACTAGTGGTTGATGGATAATGTGGCCAGCCCCTCAAAAAAAAGTAAGCAGACACATTGTATAAAGACTTTTCTTACACACGATCATTGTTTTGTTAATGCAAACACACATAAAAGTAACTTTTTCATTGAAACAGACACATATTATTTGTTAATACAAACCAATGTTCTAAATTGCGCCAAACGTTAGTTGGGCAGTCGGGTTGGACCTAGCGTCTAGTCCAAATATCGAAGATTAATCGGGGATTAATTTTTGGATTTTTATTGACTTTTTAACATATTGATTCATAAATTTATGATTTTTAATGAATTTTAATTATTTTTTGTACTTTTAATGACTTTCTAACATCATAATAAAACCAAATTAGATTTTTTTAAAATTTTTGTTAAGCAATAAATTTATTAAAAAAACAAAAAAAACTAGGCGGATGAGATGGATCTAGCGACTAGGCGAGAAGTAATCGGAGCTAGGCGGAGATTTTTCGAACAGGGATTGGAGCTTTCTGGAGCATTTTGGAGCAAGGCTGAGAATCGTGTTGGTGAGTACCCGATTTTACGACAAGTGTCGATCGATACCCCTTGGTATCGATCGATACCCCTTGGTATCTATCGATACCCATCGTAGCAAGACACGACCCGCGACTTTAATGAAGAGTTGAATAATTGCAACTTGGTCCATAAGTCTTTAATAATTACAAGAAGCCCTAAAATGTGATTTATGTTATTTATAGGGATTTTACAGCCACTTTGTTGGCTACGCTTTATTTTTATTCTGGATTTGTGAGAGAGCTTTTCAAGGGAGACAAGTCTGAAAATCTGTTCGTCGAGAGAAGATTTCGAACCTTTTTGTTACTCTTTCTTATTTTCTATTAAGTATTTATTCAAACATGTTTATTGATTCAATTTTCATGTCTGAGTAGATCTCTTGTTAGGTTTAGGGATTCTCATAAGAGATTTCTTTGAATGCTAGGTTGATTGGTTATTTAGGGTTCACAATCTGAATTAGTTCTTCGTCTTAGGTTGTTCTCAAAGCTAATTCTGGATTGATCACCTAGAACTTAGATCTTAGGATAATTAATTTGGCACGACAGTGCGATTAATTACCTGATAGAACTTAGGGTGAGCAAATTAATTATTCGCAAACAAATTTGGTTTAATTGATTTGTGAACATATCAAACTTGAAATTAAGGCTGATTTATTCTTAGGAATTTGCAACGAAATTTGGGATTCTGAAGTTTAGATTTAGATAGTTTTCGCAACGACAGTTGGTTAATTATACTTTAGTGATTTGAGTTCGAAAATCGTGCGTAACCTGAACCCTGATTAGTTAGTTTATTTTGTATTCATTGATTTCCTGAGAAATTTCCCTGAACCTATCTCTTTTCCATCGATTTACAACTCGTTTACTGCTTACTGCATTTTATTTAATCTGAACTGCTTAGCTTGACTTGATACTATATAATTTATTGTGCGATTTCTCTGAGTTCTTATGTTCGACCCCTGATATACTGCATCAACTGCTTTAGTATTTTTTAGGGTATGAATTTGAGCATATCAATATGCAACATAAATAGACGGAAAATATGTAATTTTTTTTAAAGAAAAAAATGGAATTCGTCCACTCACAATTCTAAAACTATTAGTAAAAAATTATAAAGTTTTATATATTACCATTCAACAAAGTGAGATTTTTGTAGTCTAGTGATTTTCATTAATTTTGTTGGTGTGTCACCATCTAAATTCAATAAGACCTATGTATAGGTTTGTGAGATGAGATGTTGAAAAAGAAAATCACTATATTTTTTTAATATAACAAGGGGATAATTATAGCTATTATCACCCGACTAATTATTTCAAGATGACGGTAGTCGCTGAATAGACAACTCATCGAGTTTCTAATGAATATAAATCGATCATAACACAATTTCAATTGACCAAATAAAAATGGTTAGATAATTACGTTTAAAAAACGTTGATCGACTGCCTAAACCTAAAAGATAATTTCCCAACAAGTAAAAATCACTATTTAATTATTCTTATTAAGTTTTGTTCTAACCCACTTACTCCGTTCGTTTCATCTAATTCTGCCTCTTTTTCGTTGCAACAAAAACACAAATTGAAATTAGTATTCTGAATATGTGTCGAAAGATATCCTTAACAAAAAAAAAACGTGTCGAAAGATATGAAATTACTGTGTATATATACAATAATAAAATTGGATTGAGATCGGTGAATATTACGGCTGAATTTGGCAGGAGCAGTATTAAAACATTTCTGTTCAGTCGTTTTCGTTGTCGGGACGAAATGACTCAAAAACAATGATGTGTCTAATATTAATTTCCAGAGTCGTCCAGTTTCAAAGTTCAATTATTTTCTTGTGACTTGTTTTGCACGTGTGTTTAATGTACTTGTTCATGTGATTTTTTATCTCGCAATGAGAGTAACATTTATCTATAATTATGTGATTGAATTGAAATTCACGTTGGTGTCAGAGTATCTCTTTTTTTTTTTAAGTGCATGTTATCATGGCGAATGTAGGCAATCGACCTTAAAAATTACTATCCATCTGTTTTTTTTTTTTTTTTTCCATCTAAATTTTTATTGGATATTATAGACTTACAAAGACAGAAAAAGAACGCCAAAAAAAGGGAAGCAGAGCCGGAGGAAAGAAAACATATCCCCGAAAACAAAGTCGGAGGAAAACAAGTATTCCCCGGAGACTAAAGCCCTATAAAAGGGAGAGAACTAATCTTGAAAATATACAGAACAAAAAGCCAAACACTAAACCAAACTAAAAAAACTCATACTTTTCATGATTCTTGCAAGCTCGAGAGAGAATGACCAAACTAACAAAATTACTATCCATCTGTTTTCAAATTAGGTTTTTTTTTTGTTATTTTTCTCACGAATTATTATTTTTTAAAAATATTATACTCTTCCAAAATGAGATTAATTCTTGGAATTATATTATACTATTTTACATTTTTATGAGTTTTAGATAGAAACACATGAATTATTATTTAAAAAAATATTATACTCTTACAAAATGAGATTAATTCTTAGAATTATATTATACTATTTTACATTTTTATGAGTTTTAGATAGAAGCAGATTATATATTTCTTTAACAAAAGTTTTATATTGAATTCATAAAATGGATTTATTTCAAAAGCAATAATATTAATCTAAAAATGACATGTATTTTGAAACGGAGAAATAATAAATTAAATTTACTTATTTGTGATTAAATTTGGTGCTTAAATCTATTTTTGTTACATACCACATTTAATTAAATAAACTGTTGTATCTACCTTTATTTTAAAGAAAATATTGAAAAGTTTGTTTTTAACAAATTGGACAAGCTACATTCTCAATTATTATTATTTTTCTTAACTAAATTCACATTCACAATATAATCAGTTCTTTCATCCTATCTATTTGAAATTTGGAAGTTGTTTAAGATCTATTTTTTTTTGTGTGTGTTGAAGATCTATTCTCCCACTAAAATACGAAAAAGAAAAAGAAAAAGAAAAAAATTGAGAGGGGAATAATTTTAAAATTTTGTTGAACGAAACGTCACATGGGACACACAGACTCGTAGCTTTAGCTTTGAATTCAAAACACAATTAATATGTCCCTTCTTCTTACATCTTTCTGTCACTTTTTCTTCCACTTCCTACTTTCCTCTCTTTTCTAGGTTTTATTTCTTTATTTTTTCTTATTGAAAAAAAAAATGAAAGATCTTACTTCTTTTTCTTGTCAACATGAAATATCTTTTATTTTTTGGATAAATCCATGAAATGTCTTACTTAGTTTGATTAGATTTTGCTTATTGTCAAAAGTCTTTGATCCTCATGTCTGAAACAAATCTTTCTAGACTCTTAGGTTTCCACCTGTTACCGTAATTACATAGTTAATACACCTATACTAATATATCTTTGTTAAAGTTGATTTCCTATACAATTAACCATTTGATTCACACGAGATCTCTTAATTTGATGAGTGAGATAAGAATAACTCAGTTATTCCTAGTTTATCATTCAAGACACATGTGCTATTTTGATAAAATATAATAAATATGGTGAGATATAAAATAAATTGATTGTTATGAATTAATTATATGGATGTTCATTATAATGCTCATATTCTAGGAGGTTTAGAATATTCTCGGTTTTTTATTCTCTTTATTCAGTTTGCTCTCCAAGTTTATGTAAACCTATATATATACATCTCTTTATTCATGGAATAAGACACAACAATTTTCTCTATCTCCCTTTTATTCACAATACGTTATCAGCACGATAGTCTCTCGATCTGTTTTTACACCAAAAAGGTGAGATTTAATTTCTGGTTATATTTATCTGTATGTATTATTCCGGGATGATAAGCTATGCCTTCTTCGAACTGATCGTTATGGTAGGCTATGCCTCCTCAGATCATTATTATAGCGAGGATGGTTATAAATCTAATCCTACTTCAAATCATGTTTATTATCGACTCATGATTTGTAATATGGATTCACGATACTTATCTAGAATAATTATTGATGTGAAATTTAATTTCTCTATAGGTTATATTATTCCGGGATGATAAAGCGATGCCTTTTTTCCAAATCGACCGTCATGATAGGCTATGCCTCCACGATAATGATCATATGGTAGACTCTGTCTACTCAGATCAAATGATGGTTATCAATGCTTATCTAGAATAATGATTGTCGATCGTTTGATCTTTGTATTTTATTGATCTCTGAATCTGCACGAATTTATATTATAACCTGCACTATTTCTAAAACGGATTTTGCACGGTGATTTTCTGTCATTAAACTGAGTATTGCTCATTAATCTGAATACTGCTTTTGCACTCATTCGTTTATGTCCGATCTATGCACGACTAGATTATAAGAGCATCGTTTATGCCCGATCTATGCACGGCTGGTGATGTAAGACTCAAAGTCGAGTTTACAAACAACAACCTCAAAGTGATTCAAAGAGGCTTGGATGTGGAAGGATGGGACGAAGGTGATGATTGCGGAAGCTTGACCCGATTGTGATGGGTCCGAAACAAACAAGGTGAAGCTTAACTCTCCTGGGGGAAACCACACTCTAGAGAGAGAAGATTCAATCAGCTCTTAAGCAAGGGGGAAACCTCGCACAATACCTAAGAACTAGCAAAAGAAACCGATTCAAAGACAACGAAGCTTTGAGACTTAAACTTGAAAGTTTATTGATAGATAAAATTGTGTCTTGAAAGTACATAAGCAATAGAGCTTTATAGGAGCTCAACAAAGAGACCTAACGGTCATAAGAATTCAAATACAAGGAAAACATTAAAAGAAGAGCTTGATTGTCGCCATTGAGGAGATTGCTAATCTTTGGGCGTGATTCTCGTGGCGGCTGATGGAGATACGAAGCTTCCTAGGTTAACTTGGGTTGCTGGACGTCTAGGATGTGATGGTGAGATTGGATGGCCCAAATTAGAAGAGAAGAACTCGCAATGATCTAGCAAAACGCGTGTATAGCCAAATATGGTAAGTTCATTAATCTTGGAGTCAAAACGACCGTGTGGAGTATTTGAACGTGTCTTCTTGTTCTCTGGTGGTCTAGGCCCCATTATAGACTCAGTAGACAGCAATACACGTGAGGAGAAGTCGCGCAAAGGATCTGAAGTCGGACTTTCCTTACTTGGCTCAAAACGGGTCTGTGTAGGAGATTGGTCTTCCCATTTTGGATTCTGATTGTTCCAAGTCGAATCTCCATCTGGTTTGGACCATAAGAGGCTCCAGTAGGCGTGTTGGGCCTTGGCTGAATCAATGGTTGCAGATCTTGGGCCAAAAGACATGTTTCTTGGCTCATACGCTCTCTCGGGTGCAATGTGGTGCATGGCTAAGGTGAATGCTGGTTTTAGTCGAGCTAAGGGGATTCTGGCTCGACTGTTCTCTTCTTCATGGTGGGTTAGTCGATGAAACTGGTCTCTTTTGGGTGGTGGGACGTTTGGCTCCTCCTTGGCGTCGAGCTCAACAATCTTGATCGATTTGTAAACGATCGGGTAACCGATCAAGTTTTTCTTTGCTTCTATTTGGGCTAGGAACTACTGTCCCGACCTTAGGAATGGAACCGCTGTTGCCTATAGGACGAGGATCTAAGCCTACCGTACACTCAGTACAGCCCATTTCAAAGGTAGTAGCAATCCCATGAGCTTTCATTGCTTTGATCTTGGGTCCTTGTGAGCTTGATGGCTTGATGTCCTCATCATACCCTCCCTCTTCAAGTGATTTCGTCCTCGAAATCTTCAAACCTACATCCAAACAGAGCACATTAGACTTGTATCCCGAAAGGTGGTTTAGGAGCTTACCTCGGAGTTGGCTTGGTTTTTGGATTTGAGCCGCCATTGGAGGCGCTTCTTGGATCAGCAAGGAGTAGAGATATCCTTGTTTCTGCTTGTTGAGTTTGCTGGTAGTGGTGTGGAGCTTGGTGAAGCCTGGTTTTGCCTTTGAAGTTGTCTCGGCAAAAACTGTTTTCCCCTCGGCTACAATGGATTTTGCCTCGGCTAAAATAGATTTTGTCCTGGCTAAAACTGGTGCTGCCTCAGCAATCTTTTGTTTCTCGGCTAAAACTGATTTGGCCTCAGCTAAAGTTGAATTGCAACCTACAAAACCTGTTTTCGACGCGAATGGAAAAGACAAGTGCATCATATCTGTGGGAAAACAAGATAATGAATCTGAAATTCCATAACAATTGGTCTTAACAGGATTTTCTACTCTCGGTGTTGAGTGATCTCTTAGTTTTTCTTGTGATGTCTCCACGGCTACAAGCTTTTCTGAACCTGTTTTGACCTCACTTGGCAAAGACAAGGGTGTTATGGGTTCTAAGGAAGATAGCTTATCAGATTTTTCAAGAAAAAGACTTACCTTGAGCTGTCTTTTCTCTCTTGTCCTTGCTTGCAACACACGGACTTCTGATCGGTCAAATGGAGCAAGTGTGACCTTCTTGTTATTGAAATAGAACGAGTACTGGTTTGTTCTTCCATTGTGGGATACGGCTCTATCATATTGCCAGGGTCTTCCTAGGAGAATATGACCAGCTTCCATTGGTGCGACATCATACACCACTTTATCCTTGTAATCACCGATTGAGAAGGGAATTTGCACTTGTTTTGACACCTTTAGCTCTTCCTTATCGTTCAGCCACTTAAGTTTATAGGGTCTAGGGTGGTCCGTGGTGGTAAGACCTAGTTTTTCAACTAACAAACAGCGGGCAATGTTAGTACAAGAGCCACTATCGACAATGAGGTGACATACCTTGTTTTGCACGGTACAACGTGTGTGAAAGAGATTTTCTATTTGGGCAGTGTCCTCTTCAACCACCTGAGTGTTGAGGGCTCTCATGATCACTAGGGACTTTCCTTCATCAGCATATTCAATGGTTTCTTTTTCATCCTCTGGTTCTGCCTCGTCTTGTGATTCATATTCACCGGATGGCAATATGATCATCACTCTCAGGTTTGGGCAGTCTCTTGAGATGTGTCCTCTCCCTTTGCACCTGAAACAAGTTAGCTCACGTGCATGATAAGGAGTAGAAGACTTACCTTGCTCTTGACGTGCATGATAAGGAGTAGAAGACTTACCTTGCTCTTGGCGCTTTACTCTTGAATCTAGATTCAATTTCAATTGATTTCCCTTTGTCATTAGCTTGAGTTGTTGGAGAACTCCATACTGGTGAGTTGTATTTCGGCTTAGGGGCAGTAGATGTCTTCCTCTTGAGGTGTTTCTCCACTTGGACAGCAAGGTGTAACAGCTCATGAAGTTGATGATACGGTTGCATCTCCACCTTCTTTGCAATGTTCTCATTAAGGCCTTCGAGGAAATGAGACATGAGGGTCTCCTCGGTCTCCTCTAGCTCTAGCCTGTTCCTCAAGATCTCAAATTCATCATAATACTCTTCTACCGTCTTCTGGCCTTGGTAAAGCTTTCTGAATTTCCTTTGGAGCTCTCGGTGATAGTGTGGTGGAACGTATCTCCGCTTGAGAAGGGCTTTCATCTCCCTCCAGGAGTTGAGTGGTCCATCTCCATACCTTCTTCTTTCTGCCATCTCTCGATCCCACCAAGCAAGTGCATGGTCAGTGAGTTGAGCAGCTGCAAAGATAACCTTCTTGTGCTTTTGATAGTTATAGCACTCATAAATGTACTCCATACGCCTCTCCCAATCAAGGTAGGCTTCTGGATCTACCTTCCCAACAAAGGTAGGTGGTGTCATCTTCAAATCATTGTTGTTGTTGTACTGGCCTTGACCTTCATCACGGTTCCTGCCTCGATTCAATGGATCTCTCCGGCGTTGTTGCTGGTTTTGTTGTGGATCCGGGGGTTGGTTTCGACCAGGGGGTGGGTCGTCATCAAGTTCTGGCATATGATCATCATCATGCTGTGCTGCTTGTGGTGGAGCTCCTCTGTTTGCTCCCTGAGGTTGTGCTTCCACTCGGTCAAGCCTTCCTTCCATGTTGGCCAAGCCTTGCTCTAGCCGTTGGGTAATGTTTCTCATCTCTTCTTGGAAAGCAGTGAAGTTACGAGCCATGAGTGATATGGGGTCGTTTGCTAGATCTCCCATAGTTCCTTACACAAGAAAATTCACAGAAATAAAAGTCTAGCTCAAGAACAAACAAGAACACAAAAAAACAGTTTCTCGCACATAAATTTTCCGGTTCAGTTTTGCTTGATCCAAAACTATTAAATCAATTTCTAAAATTCCAGAAACAATTTTATATTTTTCTATGATGAGTTAACAAGCAAAAACAAAAGACGAAATATTTTTATGAGTTTGTATGATTTTATGAAAATTGAAACAAACAGACGGGTAAAGCAGATAATTGTTTTTTTTTTTTTTGTAGTTTTCGATTGAGAATGAACTAAAACGAAAAAGCAATGAAACAAATGAAAAAAATTTAAACAAAGAACGAGGTAACCTGATAGATAGGAGCTTTTGAAGCTCTGATACCAATGATGTAAGACTCAAAATCGAGTTTACAAACAACGGCCTCAAAGTGATTCAAAGAGGCTTGGATGCGGAAGGATGGGACGAAGGTGATGATTGCGGAAGCTTGACTCGGTTGTGATGGGTCCGAAATAATCAAGGTGAAGCTTAACTCTCCTGGGGAAAACCACGCTCTAGAGAGAGAAGATTCAATCAGCTCTTAAGCAAGGGGGAAACCTCGCACAATACCTAAGAACTAGCAAAAGAAACCGATTCAAAGACAACGAAGCTTTGAGACTTAAACTTGAAAGTTTATTGATAGATAAAATTGTGTCTTGAAAGTACATAAGCAATAGATCTTTATAGGAGCTCAACAAAGAGACCTAACGGTCATAAGAATTCAAATACAAGGAAAACATTAAAAGAAGAGCTTGATTGTTGCCATTGAGGAGATTGCTAATCTTTGGGCGTGATTCTCGTGGCGGCTGATGGAGATACGAAGCTTCCTAGGTTAACTTAGGTTGCTGGACGTCTAGGATGTGATGGTGAGATTGGATAGCCCAGATTAGAAGAGAATAACTCGCAATGATCTAGCAAAACGCGTGAATAGCCAAATATGGTAAGTTCATTAATCTTGGAGTCAAAACGACCGTGTGGAGTATTTGAACGTGTCTTCTTGTGCTCTGGTGGTCTAGGCCCCATTGTAGACTCAGTAGACAGCAATACACGTGAGGAGAAGTCGCGCAAAGGATCTGAAGTCGGACTTTCCTTACTTGGCTCAAAACGGGTCCGTGTAGGAGATTGGTCTTTCCGGTTTGGATTCTGATTGTTCCAAGTCGAATCTCCATCTGGTTTGGACCATAAGAGGCTCCAGTAGGCGTGTTGGGCGTTGGCTGAATCAGTGGTTGAAGATCTTGGGCCAAAAGACATGTTTCTTGGCTCATACGCTCTCTCGGGTGCAATGTGGTGCATGGCTAAGGTGAATGCTGGTTTTGGTCGAGCTAAGGGGATTCTGGCTCGACTGTTCCCTTCTTCATGGTGGGTTAGTCGATGAAACTGGTCTCTTTTGGGTGGTGGGACGTTTGGCTCCTCCTTGGCGTCGAGCTCAACAATCTTGATCGATTTGTAAACGATCGGGTAACCGATCAAGTTTTCCTTTGCTTCTATTTGGGCTAGGAGCTTAGGAACTACTGTCCCGACCGACCTTAGGAATGAAACCGCTGTTACCTATAGGACGAGGATCTAAGCCTGCTGTACACTCAGTACAACCCATTTCAAAGGTAGTAGCAATCCCATGAGCTTTCATTGCTTTGATCTTGGGTCCTTGTGAGCTTGATGGCTTGATGTCCTCATCAGCTGGATTTTACCATACTTTTACTTAAGGATTTATAAAACGGATTTTGCACAGACAAATTAAAATCATGTTTGATCACGAAATTTGCACAATTTTGTCATATAATTTTGTCTGATGAATTGATTGATTGATTGAGAACTTAGTTTAATGGAATGATAGGAACAAAATAAGATATGATGACTGTATTTTTATGAAACTTGATCATCTTTTTATTATTTCAATAAACTATGCCAAACATTACCAACCTTGAATTTGAGGCCCTTGACATCTCTGGAGATAATTATTTGTCTTGGGTGCTCTATGTCGAGATATACCTTGATTCTGAAAATCTTGGTAATGCAATCAAAGAGGAAAGTACATCAACCACTCAAACAAAAGCAAATGCTATGATATTCCTTCGACATCACCTCCATGTGGACCTCAAGAATGAATACTTGACTATAAAAGAACCAGAAATTCTTTGGAGTAGCCTAAAGTATAGGTTTAACCACCAGAAAACTGTGGTATTACCAAAAGCTCGCTATGAATGGACACATCTGAGACTACAAGACTTTAAGTCTGTAAGTGAATACAACTCATCAATGTTTAGGATAATTTCCAAATTGGAATTATGTGGAGAGAAAGTCACATATGTAGATATGCTTGAAAAGACATACTCTACCTTTCACGCAAACAATGTTGTCCTGTAGACACAATATCGTGAAAAGGATATAAGAAGCACTCTGATCTTATATCTTCTCTCCTTGTGGCTGAGCAAAACAATGAGATACTGATGAAAAACCATCAATTACGCACAGCTGGTTCTGCTCCATTGCCTGAAGCAAATGTGGTATCTCACGATGATCAAGGAAGTGGTTACTAATGTGGACGAGGATATGGTTTTGGTCGAGGTCGAGGTGTTTCTTTTAAGAACTCATACTCTTACCATAAGTGGGAAAGGAAAGATGATAACAAAGAAGAGAAGGTAACAAATGTATGTCATCGCTGTGGAGGAAAAGGTCATTGGTCTCGTACTTGTCGTATTCCAAAGCACCTTATTGACCTTTATAAAGAATCATTGAAACAAAAAGGAATGAATGCAGAAACGAACCTCATGTACGATGATTATGATGATCTCTCTCCAATGGAAGCTGATGATTCCCGAACCCCTGAAGGGAATCTTTGATATAGCTATGGTGTTTGGTTTTTCTTGAATTCATGTTGTTTTGGCTTTATTTAGTTTTAATCTTCGCATTATGATATTATTTGCTTTATCAGTCATAGTTAAATTTGAGTTATCTTATTGATTTATAGAATTATTTTATGATTCATGAATTTTGCACAGATTATGCACGGATTATTTGTGGTTGATTTTGCATTATCTATATTTAATTTCGTATCAACCCGATTTTCGCACAAATTATTTGGGTTATATTATAAAGATAAGTAAGATAGTAAACAAGAAGTTTACTAAAAATCTCACTGTTTTGGCATGACCGGTTAGGCCATTCCGGTTCAATAATAATTGATAGATAGGATTTTTTACAGTCCCGAATCAATACCTCATTGTAGTATTTGAGGATCGAACCGAAGAGGCTAAGGTTGACACACTAGGAATGCATGAAAACTTCCTAAGCTACATCGATGTTTTTGGTTTTTATATGTTTAAGAAAATGAAACTAATGCAAGAAGGGAAAACAAAGATATAAGCGTTGGATCATGGACTAAGCTATCAAGGAGATGGACAACAATCAAACAACGAATCATTTGGAAGCATTAAACTCTATCCTAGAACATGGGATTCATAATTATGACTAGTCCACCGTCGTACCACTAATCACTTTGTTAATCACCAAATCAAGAGCAAACTCTCGTTTGTGATAAGATGATTAACAAGCATTAAAATCCAATCCCAATTAGTTCACTAATCACCCTAGACATCAACCATCGTTGGCTAGGCAAGAAAAGCTCACAAAAGGT
>PKML01013729.1:231740-265111 GCA_002933935.1 Eutrema yunnanense | reverse complement strand
TGTCGAGCAGTGGCATCGATGTATGGCATATGAAGCTTGGGTATCGATCGATACCGAGGGCTATCGATCGATACTGGGTGTTTGGATACCGAGGACACACCTCGGTATCTTTGCTCCGTGCTAAGTCCTTGTTTCCCCGGGTTCTTCCTGTGCTGATATCGAGCTGTAACACCGAGCAAAGGCATCGGTGTAATCCCCTGAAGCTTGGGTATCGATCGATACCGAGGGGTATCGATCGATACCGAGGGGTATCGATCGATACTGGGTGTTTGGCCTGCTTCTCGATAAACACCTAAAAACACTCCAAATGTATGCAATAACTCACTAGGACCTAATGCAAATGTCCTAAACTCTAAATGAGACCTAAATGCAAGATAAGACCATGATTATGCATGTAATCTACACAAAACTATAAATGAAATGCATGCTAAAACATGCAATATATGAGTGTATCAATAATGCGAAAAGAACAAGAAGATTCTTATGTGTTATCCATAAAAGAAGTTGATAATACGGTTTTCACTATCCAATATACTTGGATTATATTAGTTTTCTGGTGCATATACAAGGAGATATTTTGGACTGATCATCCACTATGTATCTTTGCGAAAGTATTTGGTTAATTGATTAGAGTGAAACCGCATTGATTCGCATTATGCCAACGAATAATTTTGAGTTCTCCCCAAGATTAGTTTTTGGTCATGAACCATATATTTCCCAACTAAAAGATTTTGGATGTAATGTTGCTCAACCACATTGATATAAGTTAGGACCTCAAAGGAGGTTAGGAATTGTTGGATATGAATCTTCCTTGATGAGTAAATGTATTGAGCCATCAATAAGGGATAAGATTCGATTTACAGACTGTAATTCTAGTGAGTCAGTATTTCCAACAATTAAGGGGGGAGAAGAAAATAAACAGCTGGAAAAGAAAATCAATGAAAGAAATTATCTTGATCCTCATAAAGAATGTGCACTAGAAATTCAAAAGATAATTCATTTGCAGAGTTAGCAAATTTAATGCCGGAAACATTTCCTGACCCTGATTGAGTGACGAAGTCACATATACTAGCTGCGCTCCAATTAATATTGATGTCCCAGGGATAAAGTCTAGAGATCGCATGAAGCGTGATAGACCTATTGGTTCTAAAGATTAGAATCTTCGAAAAGAAATGGAGCAAATTATGAAATGGCAAGATCGAAGAATCAAAGAATTATGGAGGATCTCCATAAGAGACATTAGACATGACTAAGAAGGAAATCCAGGTACCTGGTAATGATAAGAGATTTCAACTAGTTTTGTCATGTCTGGAACAAAATAGAACCAAGAGCGAATCGACGTCGATAATATTTTTGCATGCAGTGAAGCAGTTGATAAGATTTGAGGATCATAAACCGCGGTAGTAGAAGGTTTATTGAAAAATGTATATAAAGTGATGATTGACCAATCATGAAAAAGCCGTAGAGGCAGAATTAAAATCCCTTGCAGAGAAGTATTTGGACTAGTAGTCCATACATTTGAAAGTGTAAAACTAGTAGGACATAAGTGGATCTTTATGCGAAAGGTGAATAAAAATATATGAAGAGATATACTCTCTTGTGGTGGATGCAACTATTTTCAGATCCCTTATGAGTCTTATAATAAGAGAAAGACTTGATTAGTCTCAAAGAATTTAAACTGTTAGAAGCAGCAAATTCTAGTGAATATGTTTCATGGGATATACTCTTAAAGCGGATACTATAAGATAACCGATATACCCATGTGTATTATCAAAAGATTATGGATCAATGTGATCCTTGATTTGGACATAATCAAAACTCTTGAAGAGTTATCGGAAGTTGAAATTTGGAAGAAACAACTTTGGAAAGACAACATTGTCTACAGGTTTTCCAAATTGTAAATCTAAGGAATGAGATATTTTCTCAAAGATCCTTGAAGGATTTTACATAGAAAATGCTCATATATAGCTGGTCTTGAAGTACCACACTTAAAAATGATATTTGAGCAAGTTGTTGATCACTTTCATGATTGAAAGATGTGCTTTCGTATGACAAGAAAGAAAGCCAACATAATAGCTTTTACAAGAAGAGCATGAATAACTCGTATGTAAAAATATGTACAATATGAATATCTTGAAGATTGTAAGTAAAATGAATTTTGGCATGAAGTCCAAATAGACGAAGAAAATATCTTATATGTGAAAAAGGATGTTATAGACCAGAAATCCAATAACCTGAGAAATTATAATAATCATATGAGTATATTAACTAAAGTTATGCCTATATCAATTCCCTAAAGATGATATATATGATTGGAATGCATCTCTTGAAGAAGATGCTTCTGGGGGGAGAAATATGATGATGTGCGTGGTTGTACTCTTTTTCCTTATCATGGTTTTTATCCCACTGAGTTTTTTCATGACAAGGTTTTAACGAGGCAACAAAGAACATGCAAATGATAGACATCTAAGGGAATGTAAATATGAAAGTCTATCACAATTCCAAAAGATTATTGAGATCATTAGAAGCAAAGAGAATGATTAAGATGGATCATCCGAATACCCATTAATTGCAGAAGAATGTTGATGTACATCTACTACAAATTCGTTCAAGTGAAGATTTGACAGACTTATTTACCAAGACGTCTCCAACTTCTACTTTCAAGAAGCTAGTTCATCATACTGGATCGCGTCATCTCAAACATTTCAAGTGATGTACTCATGAGGGGGAGTAATAGCGCGCTGCACTCTTTTTCCCTTAACTATGGTTTTTCCCATTGGGTTTTCCTAATAAGGTTTTTAATGAGGCAGTATCTTATGCACATTAGGATCATTTTTGTATCATCCAAGGAAGAGTGTTATGAATTAATTATATGGATGCCCATTATAAGGCCCATATTCTATGAGATTTAGAATATTCTCGGTTTTCTTATTCTCTTTATTCAGCTTGCTCTCCAAGTCTATGTAAACATATATATACGTCTCTTTATTCATGGAATAAGACACAACAATTTCCTCCTCTCCCTTTTTATTCACAACATTGATCATATTTTATCAAAACTAGGATCAAAATCAGCAAGCAGAAATATATAGATCAATTTAATGTTAATTTTTAATATTACTTTTATTAAATGGAAAATTTATATCATGATGAGATATAATTGTTTTGTAATGCATCGACCACCATCGTTCGTATGTCTCCACGTCCTCTCTTGGCCCGTGGACTCCACCCTCGTCCGACGGTCAGTGCGTTAGTCCGGGAGGCTCGAAATACTTGTTTATTGATCCTGTAAATCACCACATGATTTTTTTATGTGTTTTGTCCTCATTCTTACCGTACTGCAAATGCCTTTCTAGTAAGTCACCCATCTTTAAAATTTCCCAACTCAAACACGTTTAACTTTGGAGTTCTCTCTGGACAAGTGATCGAAAAGATAAGTGCACTTTGATGGCATATGTAGCCAAATCAATTCTTATAATTCTCTTCGCATGCATTACCATATACCAGAAATCGGAATGTTACATATTTCATTGAACATATTATTAAAAACATGTAACACGTAATTTTACAAATATTTCATTATAGAATTATCCAGCACATCCTATAGACTTGTACTTATAAATAATTTTCAGTACAAAGTTTTCTTATTTTCTGTTTTAAAATTCAACAATGTTTGCCAACTTATAAAAGATTTGAATGGTATGTAGTTTTTTTTACGTTATCGTTTAAATTTTGAAAGCGTGATTCTGCCAAATATATATCATTCACGGTAAAACGTATGAAATCATAAAACATGAAAACTAATAAGTGATTTTGAAAAACTTTTAACAAAAAGTGATTTTTAAATTCACCTCACACGATTTAATTTTGTAACTAAATGAGACAAAACTTAATTCATTTACTAAGTAGTAGTTTTTTGTTATCTAACTATATTACAATTTTGTTTCAGTTTATTCAACTTACGAGTTTTCTTGTTCCAGTGATTCCAATTCTATATGATTTAGCTATTCCACTATGCTGATATTATTAGTTCTAAAACCGGTTTGATTCGTTTTTGGTCGGAGTACATGTTAAATTATACAGTTGTACAAGTGTCATCCCAAACTTTCGATAAACCGATCCGGCCGTACAAAATATGTTTTAGCCATTTAATACAGGCTCACAAGAAGCCCAACTTGGCCCAATAGTTTGTAAACTAACTTAAGACTTTCATATATCTTGAAAAGTTATCATGTTTTCAAAACCGAAAAAATGTTTTTTTTTTGTTCATTCAACAATAAGAAAATCACACACGTATCTGAAAATTTGCTAACATATTAATTAACACAATTTTGTTTTGGTTTTATATATTTTAGAAAGAAAACCAGTATGTATAAATAACAATTTAGCTCTAGATATACATCAATACGTCAGTAAAACCTAATAATTTTATATCCAACTTATAATTACGTGACTCCAGAAACAAATTAAAAAAAAAACTCAACGTTTATGAGTCTTTTTTGGGTTTAAATGTTAAATTTTATACCATTTTATGATTTGTGACAGCGATTACATAAACAATTAAGAAAACATAAATACCGAAAACTACAAACAATGTCAAAGCTACGTCAGGAAAACAAAAAAAGCGAACAAATAATGAAATCGAATAAGCTAGGCACACGCCTTAGCATACCCAGATGATCCCCGACGAAGAAACACCGATTTTGAACACCTAAGCTCGAACAATTGCATTGTTGCCACATTTTCTATGAACTCGAGTCCTCATCATCGTTGTCACAAGCAACCACCACCCGAACCTAGCCCTCAAACATCACATGTAGCAACATCTACAACTTCTTCGAGAACAAACACAAAAACGTTTATGAGTCTTTGTTCTTTTAAGTGCTTCAAACCAACTACAACTTTGATGATATGATTTTGGCTACATCTTTGCAAAATATCTCTGTTTTATTAAGAGTTTACTTCGCTAACTCTATAAGTCTTTTTTCCTCAGCATCACTAGAGTTCGATTCCGCTATATATATAACCATACTAAATAACCGAACATGTAGCAGATTTGCTGAGACCGACCTGATCGGTTCAGATTTAAACACATTACTATTGTCATATCTTACATTTATCTTTGGTTTTTTGCCGTTTCTTGTTTTTCTTTCCCATCCGTTTCTTGGTTAGAGAAACCAGCTGGACCCTTGTCTTATACTCTATTGGGACAAATAAGAAATTAATGTCACATGCAGTGGTTTCCAAAATAAATATAATAAAGCTAGATACCGAACAAAACAAAAGTACGGTTTTACGTTATTTTATATCCAAACGACAAAGACACATCACCACTTTCAAAGGCGCAAGAGCATATGCTTTATATTAATAAATACGTATCTTATATTATATGTATTAGGAACAAAATCAAGAATTAAGCTGCCCCTTTGCCTTTGGTGTATCTCAAAAAGGAGATAAGTCTTCAATTTCTCTCTAATGGCTTTGATAAGCTTACTTGAAGTCTCAATATCTTTCCTTTGTTTCTCCTTCCTCTTTGGATATTTCTTGATCAGCAGGAAACCTCACCGTTCGTTTCTTACGAACTGGCCGTTCCTCGGTATGCTTCCGGGTCTACTCGTAGAGATCCCTCGTGTTTACGACTATATAACTGAGCTTCTCGAGGCCTCAAACTTAACTTATCCTTTCAAAGGGCCCTGTTTTGGGGGCCTCGACATGTTGATCACAGTTGATCCGGCTAATATTCATCACATCATGAGCTCAAACTTCGCTAATTACCCGAAAGGATCCGAGTTCAAGAAGATATTCGATGTTTTGGGGGATGGGATTTTCAACGCGGATTCCGATTTATGGAAGGATCTGAGGAAATCAGCTCAAAGCATGATGAGTCATCAGGATTTTCAAAGGTTCACACTAAGAACAAGCATGAGTAAGCTAGAGAAAGGACTTGTCCCACTTCTTGATCACGTTGTTGAGAAGAAACTAGTCGTTGACTTACAAGATGTGTTCCAAAGATTCACGTTCGACACTACGTTTGTTTTAGCGACCGGGATTGATCCAGGTTGTCTCTCCATTGAAATGCCGGAAATCGAGTTTGCAAGAGCTTTAGACGAAGCAGAGGAAGCGATTTTCTTCAGACATGTCAAGCCGGAGATGTTTTGGAAGATGCAAAGATTGATTGGATTTGGAGATGAATTGAAGATGAAAAGAGCTCACTCGACTTTCGATCGAGTTTGCTCTAAGTGCATAGATTCTAAGAGAGATGAAATAAGCCGTGGGGTTATTAACATCGACTCTTCTTCTAAAGATTTGTTGATGTCTTACATGGATGTGGATACCACCAAGTACAAGTTGTTGAATCCGAGTGATGAAAGATTCCTCAGAGACATGATCTTAAGCTTCATGTTAGCAGGTAGAGACACCACAGGCTCTGCTCTCACTTGGTTCTTCTGGCTTCTCTCCAAGAACCCACAAGCAACGACCAAGATTCGTCAAGAAATCAACGCAAAACTATCTCCAAGAACCAATGATGATTCTGATTTTGATTCATTCAATCCCCAAGAGTTAAACAAGTTGGTTTATTTACATGGCGCGTTGTGTGAAGCCCTCAGGCTATATCCACCGGTTCCTTTTCAGCACAAGTCTCCTACAAAACCGGACGTTCTTCCAAGCGGACACATAGTCCATGCGAGTTCGAAGATTGTGTTCTGTCTTTACTCATTAGGGAGAATGAAATCGGTTTGGGGAGAAGATGCACCGGAATTCAAACCAGAGAGATGGATTTCGGAGAGTGGAAGGTCGATACATGTGCCATCTTTTAAGTTCTTATCGTTCAACGCCGGTCCAAGGACTTGTTTGGGGAAAGAAGTGGCTATGACGCAGATGAAGACAGTAGCTGTGAAAATCATACAAAACTATGAGATAAAGGTCGTTGAAGGACACAAGATTGAGCCAGTTCCTTCTGTTATTCTTCACATGAAACATGGTCTTAAAGTCATGGTCACTAAGAGATGTGATTTGGACTGAATGTTATGCAATACTTTTGTACTATATATATTTTATGGAAATAATGATTAGAACTCGTGACAAAAAAAATGATTAGAACTCGTACAAATATTGTGACACGTTATCAGAAAAAGTGATATATTGTGAGATATTTTCTATTTTTAGTAAATAAACACTAAAATTTTGGTTTTGCCATTTTCATTATAGAATTTTTTTTGTCAACATTAAATAAAATTTAATCTTTAAACATTTATGTATATCATCTATCGGTAGGAAATTTTTCAATGAACTAGGTTTTGTACTTACGCTACGTGTGGGTATTATTTTTAATACTATTTTGATAAAAAAAATTATATGCAAGCAATTATATTTATTGAGATATTATTTTATGTATAATGGTGATTGTAATAATATATATTAAAAATATTGTAGTTTTAATCTCAGTAATTATATATAATTTGTGAGGTTTCAACAGTCTTGTTTTGAATATATATATATGTCTCGTATGAAAAACATATTATATGGTCGAATATTTATAAGTTAGTATATCAAATTCAATTAAAAGTGTAACAAAGTAATCAGATGTTATTTTAATAACTATATTATTGGCATGAAGATAAAATATTATACATCATTTCTTTAAATGAAAAAAATAAGTTTTTTTAATCATTTTCAATCTTATCTTCGTTATATATGTTTTCTATGCAAACAACAAAAAAAATTATAAAGTTATTCTTTTTCCTTATCTAATTTAACCAATACAAATTTTTGATTTAATCTACTAAATTAAAAAAAAAACTAAAAAACACAACTCTTACTTTCACATTTATGATAACTTTAATTTTGAAACTAAGACAATAAATGAATATGAAATGAATTTTGAAACTAATTTAAAATCACAAAAGATCGACAATTTTTTGTCAGTTTTATCTTGAAGATGTAAATACCGGACTTTTGTCTGGTAGCATATTGGTTGTCATAACTTTTAAATGATTTTTCAATGATTGTACTTTATTTCTTCCAATCAGAGTGAATAAGTTTTTCCATCATATTCATTTTCATTCTCGTTATATCTGTTTTCTATAAAAAAAAAAAAAACAAAAAAATCAAAAATTATTTTCCTTCCTTAACTATTTTAATCAATACAAAATTTTAATTTAATCAACAAATTGAAAAGCAATGTAATAAACACAACTCTTGCTCTTATATCTATAAAAAAATTAATTTTGAAACCAAAACAATATATGAATATGATATGAAATTTGAAACAAAGTTATAATAATAAAAAACCGACAAAGTAAATATACATTTTGTAAATTTTACATTGGAGAGACAAAATCATGAATTTTGTCAGGTGATATATTGGTTGTGTGACATATTGGTTGTGGTAGCTTTTCAATGGTTCTTCGATGAGATCATAAACCTAAGCGATGAGAATTTAATTCTCATACTTAGGGGTCATTGCAAATAATATTGAAGCAACACACATTATTTTATATCTGAGAAAATTAGTTTACACATAGTCATTTTTTCTTCATTATAGTCGTCTTTCTCAATCCATGAGTGAATTTTTTCTCATGCCGTTCTTTTATTTTTATTTTATTTCATCAGAGCATAACTTTGATCAAGAATACAATTAAGTAGGCAAAATCAATACCCTAAAAGGCATATATCATCAACTTTTATTAGTAATAGATTTTATTTTGACATATAATTTCCTTTTTCTTTTTTGTATTGTTAAGCTTTTTATGTTGATTTTCCATAGAGTTAGCATAAATATCAAGTTAATATCCTTTTCAATAATTTTTTTTTTGTCAATTTAGCTCAGTTGATATTTATTTATATTTTTGATATTTTTTTTAATTTAGCTCTTTTGATATTTATTTCCATTTTAAGAGAAACAATTTTTTTGGCATATAATTTCCTTTTTCTTTTCTTTTTTGTTGTTAAGCTTTTTATGTTAATTTTTCATAGAGTTATCATAGATATCAAATTAATTTTCTTTTAAATGATTTTTTTTTTGTTAATTTAGATTTTTTATATTTATTTATATTTTAAGAGACATTTTTTTTTGGAAATTTTGACATTATTTAAGATTTAATTAAATGTTGATTTGACATATTTTAATTGGTCATTTAAAATTCTATGTGGACATCTTTAGATTGCATATATCATTAACTTTTATTAGTACAATATTTTATTTTGACATATAATTTCCCTTTTTTTTTGTTAAGATTTTTATGTTGATTTTCCATAGAGTTAGCATAAATATCAAGTTAATTTCTTTTTAAATTATTTTTCCTTATGTTCATTTAGCTCTTTTGATATTTATTTCTATTTTTGATTTTTTTTTTCTTTTGTTAATTTAGATCTTTTGATATTTATTTTCATTTTAAAAGACACAATTTTTTGGAATTTTTGACATTATTTAAAATTTAATTAAAATGCTGATTTGTCATATTTTAATTAGTCGTTTAAAATCATATGTGGACGCTCTTATAGGCCTATAGCATCAAATTTTATTAGTAATAGATGCCAAACTTTCAATGCTTCTCATCCGTTTGTTTGCATTTAAAATGGCTCTTTTTTTCCAAAACGATTTAAAACCTAAAAAGATTCGATAAACTACTAAAGAAATATTCTAGAAACACATTTTTGACTTGATAAAAACAACCAAAAATAAAAGTTAGAAATCTGCTAAAAACACAGTTTTGTTATCAATATTTTATTTTCTCTTAAATATATCTACATATTTGATTTACTAGGGTTAATTTCTTAACGTGTCTCAGGCTCTCAAAATATCATGAATTAAATTCAAAACTTTTTTTTTTTTGGGAATGAATGTAAAATTTATTTAACAAAAAAAACGTATTTACAACAAATACAACTTTATCTGAAATTTTTTGAAAGCTTTCTTAACAACTGAAACATAGATTGAAATTTTAATAAATTTTCTCAGCGAGTAGCCAACCAAGTTTGCATTCCTCCTTCGTACATTCCATCGCCCAATATTCGTATAGACATTAATCGATTTCGCACATGCTTGTCAATGTATTGAATGAGTCGTGGTGAAAGGGTATGAGGTGTTGGAACTTGTTTTTGGACAAATGGCTTTGACCAGTATTCCGGTGGATTTTCCGGGAAACTCAGTTGTCGGAATGACCGAATCTTGGAATCGTTGGATTTTTCGTTGTGAGCACTATAACATAGTGTATTCATATGTCAAAAACGGAGTTCGTTTGAATGAGAAATGGATGTCTAAAATGGGTTGCTTGATAAAGCATAAAATAGAACAAATGTAATTTGTCCCACATTGAAAGTTAGATGTGAAACCCTCTTGTATGTATAGTGGATAAGTTCTAACAAAGTTCAAAACCTTGGGACAACTTTATGGTCAAGAGAGAAAACTCATGCTAAACCAAACATGCGCGCGTCGAGCCGAGTCGGTTAGAACAAATCGGGCTCGGGTTTCGGTTTGAGTTCAGATAGATGGACTAATAACCTATTTTTTTGCATCAAGTTTTGGTTTTGTAATTGATAACTACAAATATCTAAACTTGGTCAAAAAGTCAAATGACACTCTTTAATTTGATAATAAATTGAGAGATTAATTTTGTGCTTAATGACCATAATAAAGCCTGCACTAATACTCTTTGGGAGAGTTTTTTATGTTGGAAACAAATGACTTTCTAAAAAGTAATATTTCTTCACTTTCTTTTATTCTCTTTTTTTTAATGATTTTTCTCCATGAGAGTACTACACAGAAAAATGTTCGAAATCTTATGATTTTTGGTAATACGAATCATAAGAATATGCAATTGATTCTTGGAATTCGGAACGCCATGCAACCGTCACACTACGAGGCGTTTTCAGAATTAAGGAAATAGCGTTTCGTCTCTGCAAATCTGTTCTTCCTAAATTTATGTTTTTTGATATCATTTTAATATTATGTTTATCAATTTATTTATGTAATTCACTTTGTAAATATCAGTTTGCCCTATTGTAGAATTGTGTTCCTACATGAGGCTGACCATGCTTTCTTCCATTCTTTTCTCTCCAAAGTGAGTGGATGATAGTTTGAAAGATATATCATAAGAGAAATAAACTGATCATATCCTGGTGCGATCTCCTCTCATTTCACAGTGTACCTTCCACCTAGAAGCTTTCGTGTCAAACCTGCTCACACTTCTTCCGAGAATTTACATTCAAAGAAAATATGATTTCTGCTTTCCATGCCTTTACATAAACCAGTAGCTCCCACATTTCAATTCATTTAAATTCAAAACTTTACTTTTGACACGTTTCATTTTACTAGTTATAAAACTGTCACATGGGTTTTGTGATATGCTTACAACTAATTATAAATGTTTTTGGTAAGATTTTTTCCAAATTTAAGTTCTACCAAATGTTTTTTTTTTTATAATAAAAGTTATACATAAACCAGTAGCTCCCAAATTCCAATTCATTTAAATTCAAAACGTTACTTTTGACACGTTTCAACATTTTACAAGTTATAAAACTGTCACATGGGTTTTGTGATATGCTTACAACTAATTATAAATGTTTTTGGTAAGATTTTTTTTTCAATTTTAAGTTCTACCAATTTTTTTTGTTTTTTAATAAAAGTTATCCTTAAAAAAAAATGTTGACTGTCATTAGTTCATTGCTTTATATTTAGAGGATTTCATTGGTTCGTGTGTTTTAAAAAATTTCGACATCCAATCACAATCTTGTTTATTGGATTACTGATTTATGAATTATCGTCAATTTCTTATATTATTCGTTTAATAATTTATATATACTAGTTAAAATCTGGTGTTTAATTCAACACAATGACAAAAAAAAAAGAAGAAGAAGAGATTATCTAATGGAATGTCTTTTCCTAATTTTAGCTTTTCCTAATTGGTAGATGGCGGAGCAAGTTTAACTTACCTCCAACTCCAGCTTGGTCACTGCCGGTGATTGGATACCTCCTCCTCCTCAAACCGCCGCTCCACCGCACATTACACTCTCTTTCTCACTCTCTCGGTGGTGCTCCAATTTTCCGACTCCGCCTTGGCAATCGTGTTGCGTTTGTCGTCTCCACCCTCTCCCTCGCTGAAGAATGTTTTACCAAAAACGACATCGTTTTGGCCGATCGACCGAAATTCACTTTCGGTAGACTCGTTGAGTACAATTGCACCACTATGGCCACTACGTCTTATGGTGACCATTGGCGGAATCTGTGCCGTATTGGCGCCATCGAGATCTTCTCGTCTCATAGACTCGATCGCTTCTTATCCATCCGCAAGGATGAGATCCGCCACTTAATGTTGTGCCTCTCCAAAAACTCCTTTCATGTAAGTGAGATATATATGTATATATTTGTCATTTCAAGATTCATAGTTTTCTTCACAAGACTAATTTCCAGTTTAAGTCTTTGTTCTAGTACATTAGATTAGGTTCAAATTTATTATTGATGTGAGATTACTAACACTGTTAAAATGGTTCTCATTTCCAAAAGAGATAAAGATTCTAGAACGCATAACATGCCTACTGCAACTAAGGTCGCTGGCTTAATACCCGGTGATTTTGAAGAAGGAATGGATAAAAGAGATATTGTAATAGAAACAAAAGAATGAGCCTTGCAAAGAATCAATGAACTCTATGTAGGTTATCTAGCTCTACAGTATCCTCTTTTATTTCCATACGCGGAAGATGGATTTCATGTTGGTATCGATGATGGATTTTCTGATGATAAGGAAAGGAAAAGGAAAACTATTAGCATGAGAGTGTATTATGCATATCGTATTCAAGACAGGTTGATGGAATCTCATGCAATCATTCGTTCAAAACGATTGTACCAGCAGTTTTTGGTGGACATTTTTACTATGATTGAAGCTAATAGACTAAGGTACTTCCGGAATAATAAAAAAAGCTTCGATCTGATAAATATGTCAGTTTGGTTGAAGTTCAGAAGGAATGAAACACAGATCTATCAAATAAAGGAAAACGTGTACTGATTCATGCGTCATTCACTGGTGGTTCACGTTATATGAATAACAAATACTTAGATGCAATGGCGATTTGTAAATATTTCGGGTTTCCCGATCTACTTATAACATTCACTTGCAATCCAAGTTGGCATGAGATTAGTAGATATACCAAGAGAAGAAATCTCAAACCAGAAGATAGACCAGACATTTGTTGCAGGATATTCAAAATTAAGTTGGACTCTCTGATGCTAGATTTGACTGAAAATAATCAGTTTGGTGAAAATGTTTGTGGTATGTTACAATTCATATGTCATTATAATACAGTTATGTTGGATTGTTGTACATTTTTATGTGAATACCGTAGTATCATTTAAGTGTTTCTAACGTAATTCAGTTTTATCTTGCTTTCTCGAATTCTGATGGATATGTTTATTCTTCTTTTTATCTTACAAGAATTTATACAATTGAATTTCAGAAAAGAGGTCTGCCTCATGCACACATTCTGCTTTGGATGACTTCTAAATGCAAGTTTCCTACACCAGATGATATAGACAAAGTGATCTCAGCTGAGATTCCTGATAAAGACATTGATCCGTATTTGTATGAGGTTCTCCCAATAGCCATTCTTTTTTTTCTTAGTCTCCACTCAACATGTAAACTTCGGATCTATCCAACACCGTTTCAAGATTCTTAATTTCTATTTTTCTATTTTTGTGATTTTGTTATTAATTATAACCATTAACCATTTAAGTTTTTATTGGTATGTGGTTTTGTTAGGCAAACGGAGGCGAACTTTCTCCAATGACCATAGTTTTTGAGGAAACTAAAAAAAAGAAAGATTGCGGTTTTGTGGATGCTCGGGCGGAGAAGATCTACAATGACGTTGTGGCAAATATCGCCAAGCGTCAAACTCAACTCTCTCAGCAGCTATCACCTGGCGGTAACTCCGTCCAATCCACATCGGCTTTGAGCACAGCCGAGATGGACGAGATATTTGAAGAGGTAATAATTAGATTTTATTTTTACGGAATTAATTTAATTTGTATTTAATTTATTATTCAATTATTAAATTTAATGTTTATTTTTTCTTAGGTTGCCCCGAAGAAAAATGGCATAAATTTAGGGATGGGATCGATCCGAGATAATCCTGTCGCCTCGTCTTCCTCACGCCATACTTTTGAGGAACCTGTTGTGTTGCGCAATGAGTTAAATGTCCCCCAATCCGAGATCAACACTTTGCGGGCCAAGCAAGTGGTATACGATGAGAAGATCCAAGGATACAACGTTGTATTCGATATTCTTACCGCGAGTAGCCCCATTTTGGCGACCGCAATAAGGCAGCGTCAGACGGGTGCATCGATATCGGGCCCGAGGGATGAGCAGCCGGATGTGGATCAGCGGGCGGAATTTGAGCGGTGAACCGCGCCAGCTACAGATGCAGAGCTTTTCGGGAATTTCAATATTAACCTAGGAGATAATTAGTATTTCGAATTGTAGTTTCTATTTATATTTTGAATTTTATTTGATATTTTGAATGAATTTTTTTTATAAATTATATAATTTTAATTTTTATAATTATAATTTTATTAATTATATAATTTATAAATTAAAATTAGAAAAATATTTAGATTATATAATGTATTCGATGGAAAATCGTTGTTAAATAACATCATAATTACATCGATTTCCTTTACGTTGCATTTACATCGATTCCGAATTTACGACGATTTACAAATTACGACGGATTTACGTCGATTTCATTTTCCATCTATTTACCATCGAATCTTTTACGACGATTTACCAACAATATTCACAATACAATATAATCACTTTGTCATTGTTAATCTGATGTAATTTTACCAAGACATACCAACGAGGTAACTTTCGTCGTAAAATCGATGTAAAGTTACCATCGATTTTACGACGTATTATATACGATGATATTACGATGATTTTAATTCGTTCCAATTTTCCCGATGATTTTACGATGATTCTCGAATAACGATGATCCCATTACGACGATTTGTCAATCGTCGTTAATCCGTCCCAAATCCCATTTTACATCGAATATGGCCGTTGTAATAGACCTGTTTTTTTTGTAGTGAAATTCTTATTAAAAAAAAATTGTGAACATGATAGTAATATTTCGAACAAAATTAATAAGGTGAAATTGATATAAAAAAATCATCTTAGCTTCAAGATTTTTTTTTTATATTTTGAAAATCAAAACTACATCTTGTTCGACAAAAACAAAAAGAACAACATTGCTTATACGTCTTATATTTCCATTTCTTTACAGTTTGATCTAATGATCTTTGCAATCATCTATGGTTTTATTTTTGCAATATTTACATTCCCATTTCTTTACAGTATGATCTAAAGATTTCTTGTATGTTATGCAATCCTCTACATTGCTTATACTTATACGTATATCCGAAGATTCTATCTGTTTAACTTATCTTCGTGTGTGTGCTTTACGTTTTTTTATTTATTTTGAACCGCTTTTGAAATTTTAGTTATGATATCATGTTGGATATTTCAGGACTTTTCTGAAACCACTAATTTTTGTTTTCTTTGATATTTAACTTTTTACACAATGTAGAATTTTTACATAAAAGACTTGAAAAATCAACCCTGGTCTTTTTCCTTAATGCCCCACCCACAATAATTTCAATTCTCTCTTTCCTCTTCAATCGTATCTTCTTCCTCATAATCCTCTTCACATCGACCACAAAACTGACAAATCAATGTGGATGAACTATTGACGCTACTGTTAATTTCTTTTTCGTTAAGGCCTTCGTAATATAAGTAAAACCAAAATGTGTGGAAACTGATTATTCTACACAAAGACTTTTTACTGTCTTCGTTCAACGTGAATAACACTTCGTAGAAAGACTAGATGGTGAGTCAAGCTGAGTGGATTCGGAGCACTAACTATATGTATATAAAGAGATGGGATGAAACCATACTACCATCACAATTTCCATCTCTCGCCTCTTTTTCATTATTGATTTTCAAGAAAGTTAAATTAGCATAAAGAAGAACTAAAGGCTCTTAAACTCAATGAGTATCATTCATATTGCTCTTTCATTTCTCTTCTTGTTTGTTTTTAATTTTCATGGTGTGTTTGCGTCTCCTACTAGACATTTGTGTCGTCCGGAACAAAGAGAGGCACTTCTCGAGTTCAAGAATGAGTTTTGGAAACCTTCTTCTTATTGTAATACATATTGTGTAAGCACTTATCCGAAGACGAAGTCATGGGCAAATAACACTGATTGTTGTTATTGGGATGGTATCAAGTGTGATGCCAAGTCCGGGGAAGTGATCGGGCTAGACCTCAGATGCAGCTGTCTCTACGGAAAGTTTCGTTCCAATAATGATTTACATGGTCAAATCCCGTCCTCAATTGGTAAACTTTCTCTTCTCACTTATCTCGACCTATCTCACAACCTTTTTTTTGGCCAGATTTTTTCTTCGATTGGAAATCTTTCACGTCTCACCTCTCTCGCCCTTTCTGATAATCAGTTTTCAAGTCAGATTCCGTCCTTGATTGGAAATTTTTCACAGCTCACCTCTCTCGATCTTTCTCATAATCAATTTTCGGGTCAGATTCCATCTTCAATTGAAAAGCTCTCTCATCTCGAAACTCTTGACCTCCGTGGTAACAAATTCACTGGTGAAATACCATATTCTTTTGCCAATTTGAACAAGTTGACGAGGTTTTATGTTGGTTCCAATAAGCTTAGTGGTAACTTTCCCATTTCACTACTAAATTTGACAAAATTGTCTTCTTTATCACTCAAATCCAATCAACTCACAGGAACGCTTCCTCCAAACATTACCTCACTCTCCAACTTGGAGTTGTTTTACGCAAATGACAACGATTTCGTTGGAACCCTTCCTTCTTCTCTCTTCACCATTCCTTCTTTGACATATATTGATTTTTCAAATAACCAACTCAACAATATTCTTCAGTTTGGGAATATATCTTCACCATCTAAGCTACAAGTGTTAGCGCTTGGCAATAACAATTTTAGAGGGCCAATCCCGAGATCCATTTCCAAATTAGTCACCCTTAGGGGACTTGAACTTTCCCATTGGAACACCCAAGGCCCCGTTGACTTTAATATCTTCTCGCATCTCAAGTCACTCGACATTCTTGACTTATCCCATTTGAACACCACCACTACCATTGACTTGAATGTGATCTTATCATGTTTCAAGTCGCTCTCTTCATTAGATATCTCAGGCAACCATGTTTCAGCCGAAAAAAAGAGCTCAATTTCAGATCCTCCTTCGCAACTTGATTTAAACTTGTCAGGCTGCGGTATAACCAAGTTTCCAGAGATCCTAAGAACTCAACACCTTTTGGAGATTCTAGACATTTCCAACAACAAAATCAAAGGTCAAGTGCCTGGCTGGTTATGGACGCTACCAAATCTGACGTACGTGAATCTTTCCAACAACACTTTCATCAGTTTCGAAAGATCAACAAAACTTGGACTATCCTCTGTCCTGCTCTACTTGTTTGGCTCCCGAAACAATTTCATGGGAAAGATTCCTTCCTTCATATGTGCGTTGCGCTCTCTAAACATTCTCGATTTATCCGACAACAATTTCAATGGTTCAATCCCTCTTTGTATGGGAAATCTCAATAGTACTCTTTCAGTTCTAAACCTTCGTCAGAATCGTCTTAGTGGAGGCCTCCCGGAGAATGTATTTGAAAGTCTAAGGTCGCTTGACGTCGGTCATAACCAACTGGTGGGAAAGCTTCCAAGATCTTTGATCAATTTCTCTACCCTTGAAGTTCTAAATGTGGAAAGCAACATAATCAACGACACGTTTCCGTTATGGTTGAGTTCTCTACAAAAGTTGCAAGTTCTTGTCTTACGCTCCAATGCATTCCATGGACCAATACATCGAGCCTCATTCCTTCAGTTGAAAATCATTGACATATCACATAATCACTTCAACGGAGTTTTACCATCGGATTATTTTGTGAAATGGAGTAAAATGTCATCACTTGGGACAAACGAAGATCGTTCGACTGTAAATTACATGGGGGGAGGCTATTACCACGATTCAATGGTTTTGATGAATAAAGGTGTAGCGTTGGAGCTGGTACGTATCCTACAAATCTACACAGCACTCGACTTCTCCGGAAACAGACTTGAAGGCGAGATTCCAAGGTCCATCGGCCTATTGAAAGAGCTTCACGTGCTCAACTTGTCAAACAATGCCTTCACTGGCCACATTCCATCATCTATGGGGAACCTGACAGCTCTCGAGTCACTGGACGTTTCCCAAAACAAGCTTTCAGGAGAAATTCCACAAGAGCTAGGGAATCTCTCGTACCTTGCGTACATGAACTTCTCCCATAACCAGCTTGTCGGTCTAGTACCTGGAGGCACTCAGTTTCGAACGCAGCCTTGCTCTTCTTTCGAAGACAACTCGGGACTTTTCGGCCCTTCTCTTGATGAAGTTTGCAGAGATATCCACACGCCCTCACCGCAACAGTATGAAACACCGGAGGAGGCAGAGGAACAAGACGAAGAAGTGTTAAGTTGGATTGCAGCTGCAATAGGGTTTGGACCTGGCATTGTATTTGGACTGGCGATTGGATACATACTGGTTTCATACAAACCAAAGTGGTTCACGAGTCCATTTGGCCGTAACAAACACAGAAGCAGAAGCACCCCAACTCGTGAGAGAGGTAACGTTCTGAATTTGATAGAATAAAGACTATATTATAATGAAATTTTATGGGTTAATGAATAAGTGAAATTAACGTTTTTAAAGCTATTTTCGTTTGTATAGCCAAAGGACTGTAGAGAAGAAGCTTGGGGAGAAGGCGACCCATTTACCAGTGTCTTAATTTCAGTTATTGTCTCCGGTTTAGCTTGGCCTGTTTCTCTTTTACTCGGTTTTTAGCCAATGTTTGTGTTTCTATGTAATGGAACAATGAACAAATCTGTTTTCAAAGCTCAAACTTATTTCTTGCTCCGTCTGTGTCCGACTAAGTCAATCCTTCTTTTACCAAATGAAGAACAAATTAAATAGTAATTTAGTTTTTGTCGACAATTAAATAGTAATCTAAAATGGTTAAGAAAATAAGTAAAAGTTTAATGAAACAAAAATATAACCGAAAAGGAAATATCGTGTATGTGAAAAGAAAATGGTTCAATAATTTTTTTTGGAGATAGAACTTAGAAGTGGCCAAGATAAAAAATGGAAATAAATTTAAAAGATCATGGGGTCAATAAACAGATCAAGCAAATATTACGAGCCTACGAGGGTCAATAAACTGATTTTATAACATTTCACCAATTTTTGTTTTCAAATTACATGTAAATATTTTTGTAACATAAATCCATAGGGGTCATTTGACCCCCCTCCCAAAGAGCTACATCTGCCACTGTATGAGACCGTTAGGATATTCAGAAGCCCTTCTTCTTAAACGTAGGAGGAAGGAAAATCACACCAGAAAATGACACCTTGGGAAGAACTTGGTCATTAGACGATGATTTCCTCTTCCGAAAAGATTATGCGAGGAACATTAATTCAACACAAAATCCTAACTACGAGTCAGGGTCAGCATCAGCAACGGCAATCACCGCTCCTGATTTTGTCTATCAGACAACTAAAATGATGAACCATAACTCGAATGAGGGGGTGGTAGGGGAAAATGGTCAAAATCAACTTCTACTAAATTTGATGTGCCGAAAAAAACATGAACTAAAATACGTTGCAATTTTCAACTTTCCGTACATAAAAATTCAAATTTCCTACGCAAACTATTGAATCTAACCCAAATCTAGCATTGACTGCAAATCCAGCATGTCAAACCGTTAACAGTGCTGAATCAGTGGTCTGAGTCAGCTGCCACGTCAGCTAAAGCGTCCATAGTTGCTGAGTCAGCTGCCATGTTAGTCGTCATTTAATTCCATTTTTTTCAATTTTTTTTAAGAATGATATCATTTTTCTATATATTTTTTTGTCTAAATTTTTAATAATCCATAAATCTTAATTACCCAAAAAGGATTCTATTTAAATCTCAATTTTTATATTGTAAATTTTATTTTAATCACACGAGTTAAAAATATATAATTAATTATTCTTTGTGGGACTATATTTTAAGGGAATATAAATTTCATATTTATGGATTCGAGACTAAGAAGATGCGATTAAGCGGCGAATAAGATGAAGAACATGTATCTTTGATCGATATCTTGATGTCTTTGACGGAGGAGACAATGAAAAATATTGATTTAGGGATTTTAAATTTTCCAATTGGGAATTTAGTGTAATATTTCATTAATCTTAAGTAGGTGGATTGCTTCCCTAAAAGAACGAAAAAACCCTGAAACACTAAATTATCTTAACCAAAACTTGTGAATTCGAACCAAACCAAAATAAAATTTGGAATCGAACCGAACATATACCTAAATATTAGAATGAATGATAAAAATTACAAAAATATAGAAAATGGTAGGACGTTTGTGCGCTAGGAAACCAGCTTGAGAAAATCATATATTAGCAATATATGTCATCAAAAATATAACTAGACTTCTTTTAATGATATAATTGGTTATGTTCGATTTGATTTTTTTTATCTATCCATAAATATGAAATTTATATTCCTTTAAAATATAGTTCCACAAAGGATAANTGTAAGCATGAGTCCTCCAATTCCACCAGAGGTTTCAGTCACCAAATCAAAGTCTGAGAAGATGGGCCAACGGAAATCACTTCCAACAAAAGATGAAGTGGGCCGAGATAAATCATTCAAGCCCAAGTCAATGTTTCAGTCTTCTCTTGCAACAGTCCGTGAAAACAGAGATTCAAAGTACAAGCCTGCAGCTTGTCTTCTATCGAGATTCAAAGCACAAGAACCTTTGTCTTCCATCAAGATTGAACGTGCTTAAGAACACCTTTTTCTTCTATCAAGATTGAACATGCTTAAGGACATCTTGTGAGGCTGTTCCTGTTGTGAACGTGGCCAAGTTTAACTAATTGTATAAATAGTAAACTGATGTAATTGTAATAATATGAATGCAGATTATCTTCTTCTCTGTTGCTCAAAAGCTTAAAAGGCTTTATCTAATTTCTGTTTTCATGGTATCAGAGCTTTGGTTGCTCAACCATGGCTAACTCCTCTAATGAGTTTTCTGCTTCGTCTTTAACTATTACTCAGTGTGTTACTCTAAAACTTTCTTCTTCCAATTATCTCTTATGGAAGACTCAAGTGGAACGCTTTCTCTCCAGCCAAATGCTACTAGGGTATGTCACTGGTGCTACTCAACGGCCTACTTCAACAGTCTCAGTTCGTCGTGGTGATACTACTGCAGAAGAAGCAAATCCGGAGTTTATCAAATGGGTGCGTATGGACCAGCTTGTCATGGCGTGGATTCTTGGTACTCTGTCTGAAGATGCTCTCCGTGTTGTTTATGGTCTTCAGTCCTCACACGAGGTTTGGTTATCTCTTGCCAAGCAATATAATCGTGTGTCTGCATCTAGAAAGTTTGATCTCCAAAGACGCTTACAAACTGTTTCAAAAGAGGGAAAAACAATGGTTGAATACTTACAAGAAATGAAAACCATATGCGACCAGCTTGATTCAATTGGTTTTTCTGTTCCAGATCAGGAAAAGATTTATGGTATTTTGAATGGTCTTGGCAAGGAATATCAACCTGTAGCTGCAGTAATTGAAAATGCTCTTGATGCTTGTCCTGGACCAACGTATGAAGATGTGGTGTATCGATTGACTGGTTTTGATGATCGCTTGAAGACCTATGATGTGCAGACCACAATCACACCTCATATGGCCTTTGCTGTGACAAACACTAATGCTGGTGCTAATTACTCCAACTACTCAGGCTACCGTGGCCGTGGAGGCTACAATAATCGGTTTGGAAGTAATCATGGCCGAGGCTCTTATTCCACCAGAGGTCGAGGCTTTCCTCAGCAGATCTCTTCATCAGCAAATGGTGCTCAGTCCTCAGTCAACTCAAATCGACCTACTTGTCAGATTTGTGGCAAGTTTGGACATGGGGCAATGAAGTGCTACAAGCGCTTTGATATCTCATATCAGAGTGAGGAAGTGACAAATGCTATGGCAGCTATGCGTGTTTCAGATGAACCGCAATACAATGGCAATGAATGGTATCCTGATACTGGCGCCTCAGCTCATATCACCAACTCCACTCAGAACCTGCAAACTTCTCAGAACTTCCGTGGTAACGACTCTGTCATGATTGCTGATGGTAATTTTTTGCCAATCACACATATTGGTTCTGTGCCTCTTACGACAATGTCAGGTACGTTATCATTAGAGGATGTTCTTGTGTGCCCTACAATTGCTAAGTCTCTTATCTCTGTGTCTAAACTCACTGCTGATTATCCCTGCAAGTTCATTTTTGATGCTCATCGTGTGTATGTAAAGGACAAGCAAACAAAGCAAATCCTGACGCAAGGGAGCAGACATAATGACTTGTATGTCTTGGAGAATCCTTCATTTACAGCCTTCTACTCCACCAGACAACTAAGTACTAGTGATGCAGTGTGGCACAGAAGACTCGGTCATCCCAGCTCAGAGATTCTTTAGCGCTTATCTCGCAGTCAAGCCATATCTATCAATAAAGTCACCAACAAGCTGTGCGAGTCTTGTCAGCTTGGAAAGAGTGCTAGATTACCCTTCTCTTCTTCTGTTTTTACGGCTACTAGACCTCTTGAAAGAATCCATTGTGATTTATGGGGTCGATCTCCAGTTAGCTCCTTTCAAGGATTTAAGTACTACATTGTGTTCATCGATAACTTCTCTCGCTATTGTTGGTTCTATCCACTGAAATGCAAATCAGAATTTTTCTCAACATTTCTCATATTTCAGTCTTTTGTTGAGAATCAATTCAGTCTGAAAATCAAAATGTTTCAGTGTGATGGAGGTGGAGAATTTGTCAGCAATAATTTCATCTCTCACCTATCAAAGTGTGGAGTTCAACAACTCATATCGTGTCCTCACACTCCACAGCAGAATGGAATTGCTGAACGGAAGCATCGACATATCACGAAACTTGGACTCTCAATGATGTTCCAAAGTAAAGTTCCTCAACAGTATTGGGTTGAAGCTTTCTTTACGGCCAACTATCTCAGCAACATTCTTCCTTCAGCAACACTTACCAATCATCGCAGTCCTTATGAAGTGTTATATGATAGGAAACCTGATTATTCGGCTCTCAGAGTATTTGGATCTGCATGTTATCCATCATTACGACCATATTCCTCAAACAAACTTGATCCTCGCTCTCTCAAATGTGTGTTTTTGGGATATAATGCCAAATATAAAGGCTATCGTTGCATATATCCTCCTACTGGCCGTGTGTATATCAGTCGACATGTGCTCTTCGATGAGCAAGTTTTTCCTTATGAAACCACCTATTTCCAGTTTTCTGCACAGCCAACAACACCCCTATTTCGAGCTTGGCAGCAGGGCTTTGAACCTGCAACTCCTGCAGCTTCTGAAAACGTTTCAGCTGCAGAAGATCATGTGCTTCCTCCTACACTTGTACATCCCAGCAATACAAGATCATCAACTACATCTTCTTCACAAGTTAGTAATCCTTCTTCATCGGATCACGTCTCTGCAACTGCCAGTGATCCTCCTCTGTTTACTGATGAAGACTTCCCGCCTCTTCAAGCTCCAGCACTGTCTCCTACTAGTGAAAGGGAAAGTTCTGGGTGTACGGCAGGCTTCGATCCTGTTCCTATAGGCAACAGCTCTCCCTTATCACCTCGCAGGACCGACAGCTCTCCACCTACACCAGCACCTACGGCTTCTGTCATTTATGCACCTCAACTGCAGCAACCTGCAGTCCCTGCACAATCTACACATACGATGGTCACTCGCTCCAGAGACGGAATCTCCAAACCAAATCCGAGGTATGTTCTTCTCACCATTACCTCTACTCCACCAGAGCCACGAACTATTGCTGATGCCCTTAAGCATCATGGATGGAATGCCGCTTGTAATGAGGAAATGCAGTCTTTTGCTGAGACTAAAACATTTTCTCTCGTGCCATATCAACCTGATATGCACATTCTCGGCTGCAAGTGGGTCTTTCGCACAAAGCTTAATGCAGATGGCACTCTCGATAAACTCAAAGCACGCTTGGTTGCCAAAGGCTTTGACCAAGAGGAAGGTATTGATTACTTAGACACTTACAGTCCAGTGGCTAAGACAGCAACTGTACGTCTAGTTCTCAATATCGCAACTGTTCTCAAATGGGAGCTCAAGCAACTCGATGTCAAAAACGCATTTCTTCATGGTGAATTAACTGAAACTGTTTATATGCACCAGCCACCTGGTTTTATTGATCAAGAAAATCCTGCATTTGTTTGCAAACTCCACAAGGCAATCTATGGCCTTAAACAGGCTCCTAGAGAGTGGTTTAACAAATTTAGTGAATTTCTCTTGGACTTTGGGTTTGTTTGCAGCAAACCGGATCCGTCTCTGTTTGTGTATGAACATGATGGCAATATCATTCTTCTCTTACTCTATGTTGATGATATGGTGCTTACAGGAAATAACACCTTGCTTATTGCTTCCCTCCTGCAAAGTGCTCAAGATACATTCCGGATAAAGGACATGGGTCGCCTGCATTACTTTCTCGGCATCCAGGTTCATCATTACGAAGATGGCCTTTTCCTAAATCAACAAAAGTATACTGAGGATCTCCTTCACATTGCTGCGATGTCCAACTGCACTCCAGCACCGACTCCATTGCCACTTCAACCAGACAGAACTCCCAAACAAGATGAGTTGTTTTCGGAACCAACCTATTTCCGCAGCCTTGCAGGCAAACTGCAGTATCTTACTATCACAAGACCGGACATTCAATTTGCGGTCAACTACATCTGTCAGAAGATGCATTCTCCCACTGTGTCTGATTTTAATCATCTCAAGCGAATTCTTCGCTATCTCAGAGGCACCACCACCTACGGTATCAACATCACTGTCCACTCTGATTTTACTGTTCGGGCATACAGTGATAGTGATTGGGCAGGGTGTCCTGAGACAAGAAGGTCTACCGGAGGATTTTGTACATTCCTCGGCTCCAATATTCTTTCTTGGTCAGCTAAGAAGCAAACCACAGTCTCCCGAAGCTCAACAGAAGCAGAGTATCGAACTCTCTCGGAAACTGCTGCGGAATTGAAATGGATTGGTTCTCTCCTGAAAGTTGTTGGTATTTCTCAGCCATCTCCTCCAGAAATTTATTGTGATAATCTATCTGCAGTTTATCTTTCTGCAACTCCAGCCCTTCACAAGCGTTCCAAGCACTTTGAGTGTGACTTTCATTATGTTCGTGAGCAAGTAGCGCTTGGTACTTTGGTCGTTCATCATATTTCTTCTGCATATCAATTAGCTGACATATTCACCAAGTCTGTGCCAATTCAATGGTTTGACGAGTTACGTTTCAAACTTGGCGTGGCTGCTCCACCCACACAAAGTTTGCGGGGGAATGTAAGCAAGAGTCCTCCAATTCCACCAGAGGTTTCAGTCACCAAATCAAAGTCTGAGAAGATGGGCCAACGGAAATCACTTCCAACAAAAGATGAAGTGGGCCGAGATAAATCATTCAAGCCCAAGTCAATGTTTCAGTCTTCTCTTGCAACAGTCCGTGAAAACAGAGATTCAAAGTACAAGCCTGCAGCTTGTCTTCTATCGAGATTCAAAGCACAAGAACCTTTGTCTTCCATCAAGATTGAACGTGCTTAAGAACACCTTTTTCTTCTATCAAGATTGAACATGCTTAAGGACATCTTGTGAGGCTGTTCCTGTTGTGAACGTGGCCAAGTTTAACTAATTGTATAAATAGTAAACTGATGTAATTGTAATAATATGAATGCAGATTATCTTCTTCTCTGTTGCTCAAAAGCTTAAAAGGCTTTATCTAATTTCTGTTTTCAATTAGAAGTTTGATTTATATAGAGTTGGTTGATTTTAAAACTCATGAAACAACGGAGGAAGTGGAAGAAGACGAAGAAGTGTTAAGTTGGATTTGAGCTTCAATAGGATTTGGTTTTCGAGTCCTTTTGGCTGAAAGAAACACAGAAGCAGAAGCACCACATCTATCATTAGAGAGGTAATTTTCTGAATTTGAATGATTAAACACTATTTATTATAATAGAATTTTCTGGATGAATGAATACGTGAAAATAACGTATTAAGCTAATTTTTGTTTGTACATCCTTCTTAAACCCAAGATGAAGAATCATTGAAAAAGAGAATGAAGCAACCAAACCAAATGGACTGTAGAGAAAGAAGCTTGGGGAGAAAGCAACCCATTTATCAGTGTCTTAATTTCAGTTTTTGTTTCCGGTTTAGCTTGGTGTGTCTCTTTTACTCTGTTTTCAAAACTCAAACTTATTCCTATCTATTAGATGGACATGAATTCAGAGAGCCCGAGATGTAATTATGTTCTTGCTCCGACTGGGTCCGAATAAATCAATCTTTCTTCTGCCAAATGAAGAGCAAAGATTCAACACACATCTCAGAAGATTTTTTTTTTTTTTGATAATATTAATTAACTGAATAAAATGATAACTTAATTAGTTTATCGAAAGAGAATTTAAATAGCAGATATATTGACTTTATTTTCATATATACTGTAGTTCGACTTCTTCAAGATAATATTTTTTTTTCGTAACCGAAATTCCCGCCAACTCATTTGAATTTAAACGCTTTTCTTAACACACCTGCAAAGGAAAAGAAAAGAAAAACACGGAAAAGGGGATGAGTAATTTAGATTACTCAATGAGAACGAACACAACATAAATTTGCCACGCCTAAACTACGACAACGCTCATACTAAGGCTAAAACGACCAACAAGCAATAGTCCTAAGACTTACGACACACTCGAACATAACACGCAAAACACATGTGGGACTCGAACCCACTAAACTGACAAAGAGTGTCATTCCATGATATCACGAGTGACCTCAGTCTTTATCATGAATGCCCTACGTTCTCATACTAGCACGCAAAACACATGTGGGACTCGAACCCACTAAACTGACAAAGAGTGCCATTCCATGATATCACGAGTGACCTCGATCTTTATCATGAATGCCCTACGTGCCCATACTAGCACGCACTCCCGTCTACCGATCCTTCGTACTGTCAGCACTTCATCGACCCGATCCTTCGTGCTTTCAGTACTTCATCGCCTTCCTGGCCCATGGGCTAGTCGCGATCTCCCCATGGACCACCACACAACTGCAAAGGCTAGTCGCTCCATGTTAAGCAGGCATCACGGTCTAACTCATGGGCGACTTCCGCCAAAGCATAAACTACCGTGGCTAACCGCTACTAGTGCTTCCGGCTGTAAGCCGCACATAACTGCTATAAGTGCCTCTGGCACAAAGCCGCACTTATAACATACAAATACCATTTCACACAGCAAACAAGTTCCGTTTATATTTCTCATACTTAAACATGCATTCTAGGTTCTCAACCAGCATTCACGAGGCAATCAACATTCACATAATAAATTCGCATTTTTCACTTTAATTAACGATAACACACCTAAACGAGTAATTGACTTTGACTCACATTCTGAAATTCTACCTAACTTGCAGAGAATACAATCAACAAACAATGATCGGTTTAAACTCAGCTAAACATCATTCATAATCTAAACGAGGGAAGTAAATGTTGGGCCCGCTCTCACATTTGCATTTGAAGTTGCGGAACACGGCTATGAGTAGCCCTGGGCATTAAAACCGGAACCGAAAATCAGAACCGGAACCGAACCGAACTGATAATTTCGGGTCGGTTCCGGTTCTAGCCAAAATACCCATTGGATCTTGTATTGAAGATCCATGGATATCGGTTCGGTTCCGGATAATACCCGGAACCGAAATTACTAACCGAATACCCGAACATATATATACAAATATGCAATTACATATTTCGGGTATGTTCTTTACATTTCGGGTATTTTTATTTTTTACATTTCGGGTACTGGATACCCTAACATATATATACAAATTTTTATTTTTTACATTCCGGTTCCGGGTATTTTTATATTTCGGATATTTTTTTTACATTTTGTTTTTTACATTTCGGGTATGTTCTTTACATTTTGGGTATTTTTATTACATTTCGGGTACTGGATACCCGAACCGTTTGAGAACCGAAACTTTTCGGGTATAATATAAGTATTTCGGGTACTGGATACCCGACCCGTTTGAGAACCGAAACTTTTCGGGTATTTTACGGTTCTTAGTCTTCTATACCCGAACCGAACCGGAACCGATTGGTACCGAACCAGAACCGAACTGAAACCATTTCGGTACCTATATGGATCCTAAACCTCCATACCCGAAATACCCGGAACCGAATGGTTCCTACCCGGAACCGAACCAAATACCTGAATGCCCAGACCTAGCTATGAGACTGAATACTCATTCGAGAAAAACACGGTTCCGATCAGGTTCCATTTTAATCTACAACAGTACACAACAACACCGGTTTAGGAATTAAATTGGTTTAACTCAACCGGTCTCACAATTAATTAATTAGCCAAACTAAACCAATCCTAATTCAAAACTAACTCCAAATAATTATCCATCTTTAACCAGATTAAACCAGACCAATTAATTCAATTACGATTTCAATTGCACATTAACCCAACTTTCCAATTTGCAGCAAGACCGGTTTAACTCCAATAACACATAAACCAAATCCAAGTTTTGGGTTGGATTTTTGAAGTTTTGGGTTGGGTTTGGGTTATTTGGTTTGAAAATTATTTGACCAAATTCGATCTACATAAAATTTGGATCAGGTTTAGGTTGTTTGGATCGTAAATAATTTGACCAAAATATCTTGTATTAGGTTTGGTTATTGAATATTTATAAATAAAAAAAAATTACAATGATGTCTATTATTATTAGTCAAATTAGTTAGTTTTACATATATCTTTAAATTTTATAGTAAATTTCTAGTATTAATTTTGTTAATTTTAAATTTATGTTTATTAATGTATATATATACTATATAAATAATATATGTAAAAACAAGATTGGATTTTATTTGGGTTTTTTAGTTATCTAAAGACCAATCCAAATAACTCAAACCCAAAGTAGTAAAAATTATTAGATCCAAATAGGTTTTTATAGAAACTAATATCCAAACTAAATGAAGTTTTTTGGATTGGATTGAATTGTGTTTGATTGGGTTGCTTGAATTGGCCACTCCTAGCTTACGGCGCTACAAATATTTACTTGGGGTTTTACGGTTCCCGTTTGGGCTTTCACGAGGATCCGCAAAATTTTAAATGGGCCTTGCCAGCGGATCCGGGATGTTACAAACATCCTCAGGATGATGATAGCCGGAAAACGATTCTACGGAGAAAGAGGAGAGCAAGACGACGACGCAAAACGCGTGAGGCAGTTGCTTGACGAAGCGGTATCCAGTGCTGGTGTCGGACACGCTTCTTACTATGTTCCGGCTCCTGCGTTGGTTTACTAATTATGAAAAAGGGGTCAGGAAGTTGGCTGTTCGGGTCGATGAGTTTCTTCAAGGGCTCGTGGATGAGAAACGTGCACAAAAAGAAAAGGGTAACACTATGATTGATCACTTGCTTTCTCTTCAAGAAACTGAACCTGATTATTATACGGATATCACCGTCAAAGGACTCATAGTTGTAAGTATTGAGGAATCTATTTAATACACTGGATAGGTTATGGACACTAATTAATTAAGGTTTATCCGTATTAATACACTGGCCACTATTTAATTAAGGTTTATATAATGACTAATTCTTGACTTTTATTTGGATAGGTTATGATATTCGCCGGAAATGTTACATTAACAAGAACGTTAGAATGGGCGATGCTAAATTTGTTGAACCATCCAGAAATACTAAAGAAGGTGAGGATCGAAATCGATACCAAAATTGGTTTAGACCGGTTAATAGATGAACCGGATGCTAAAAAACTTCCTTACCTCTAATGCATCATATCAGAGATTTTTCGACTTTACCCGGCAGCTCCGTTACTTGCTCCACATAGGGCAACATGTGATTGTATAGTTGGAGGCTACGACTTCCCTCGTGGCACGACGTTAATCGCGAACGTATGGGCCATTCACCGAGACCCAAATATATGTGAAGAGCCAGAAAAATTCAAACCAGAGCGGTTCGAGAAGAAAGGAGAAGATCAAAAGTTGATGCCTTTTGGGATGGGACGACGAGCTTGTCCCGGGTCTGGGCTAGCTCAACGGGTAGTGGGTTTGGCTCTCGGATCGATGATTCAATGTTTTGAATGGGAGAGAGTTGGAGAAGAATATGTTGACCTAAGCGAAGCAACCACAATGCGTCCAGCGACACCGTTGCTAGCCATGTGTAGAGCTCATCCTATTGTTCATAAGATTCTCAATACTTCTTTTTGAGATGTAACTCCCTTATATATTTTATATCCATTTATGTTATCTTGCTACATGACCCCAAAAAATAAATATTATCTTGCTTATTTCCGGTTTGCTTTATATATTTGTCAGTGTCATTTTGAGGGTTTTTACATTTCATTTTTATTTTGTTAACGATCCATATATTTAAATCAAGTTTTGGTTGGTAGAAAATTGATCTCATGGAACAACCCCTACCATCTCTTTCTTACTTACATGAGCAAAAAAATAAGGTTTTCACTTTTCATTATTGGGTAGAAAACATTTTAGAATATGGGCTATTAGAATGAAAAAAAAATGTATTTGACATGTAATGGTAAAGTGAAAGACAAAGACTAGTATTTGATTTGTCTTAAGATTTTCAAATTATTATAAATTCAAAAACTATATTTTTTTTCTCAAAAACCAAAATGAAAAGTCAAAAACTATATTAGAAAAAGGGTTACAAGACTAGTAGCTCCTATTAGATAACAACATCTCTTTCTTTCGATGCAAAGATGCTGGATAGTAGCAAGTGGTTAGTGGCTTAGTGCCTATGGTCATAAGGAACAGAGAAGAGTATCATGAAATGCATGCATATCTAGTTAGATAAGAGTCCAAGATTAGAACCCGAGATTAAAACCCGTTTGTTTGCTCATCTAGCATTTGCATCCAGATGATCCATTTAAATGATTCATCTGGATGATGCATCTAAATGATGTTTGTTTCTATTTTTGGTTATTCATTTGGATAATTCATCTGCATGGATCTGGATTAACTTTTGTTTGTTTGATCATTTTACATCTTCATCCATATGCTTTTAATATGAAAATGACTAAAATACCCATGCTTTAATCTTATTATATTTGTAGTTAAATCTTAATCATATTAATTTTAATTCATGATCTAAACAATATTTATAAAAAAAAAAAAAATTTCAAATTATTAATTTTGACATTTAAAATTTTTCATTTTCATTTAAAATATTTTTTATAAGAAATTTCATCATATAAATTTATAATTTATAGATTTCTATTTTCATTAAATATTTAAATTTTATAAAAAAAATTTATAAAATGAAATTTCATGCTTTTGGCGGGAAAATGGAATTTTACGTTTTTAGAAGGAAAATAGAAAAATATGTTTTGGCAAAAAACGAGATTTTACGTTTTTGCGGGAAAACGAGATTTTACGTTTTTGGCGAGAAACATAATTTTACGTTTTTGGCGTAAAGACGGGATTTTACGTTTTTGGCGTAAAGACGGGATTTTACGTTTTTGGCGGGAAAACGGGATTATACGTTTTTGGCAGAAAAACAAGATTTTACGTTTTTGACAGGAAAACGAGATTTTATGTTTTTGGCGGGAAAACAGGATTTTACGTTTTTTACCGGAAAACGGGATGTTACGTTTTTGGCGGAAAAACCAGATTTTACGTTTTTTACAGGAAAACGGGATTTTATGATTTTGATGGAAAAACGGGATTTTACGTTTTTGGCGGGAAAACGAGATTTTATGTTTTTGATGGGAAAACGAGATTTTATGTTTTTGACGGGAAAACGAGATTTTATGTTTTTAGTGGGAAAACGAGATTTTACGTTTTTGGCGAAAAAACGAAATTTTACGCTTTTGGCGGAAAAACGGGATTTTATGTTTTTGATGAGAATATGGGATTTTACGTTTTTGGCGGGAAAACAAAATTTTATGTTTTTGGCGGAAAAACGATATTTTTATTTTTTGGCGGAAAAACGAGATTTTATGTTATGGCAAAAAAATGAGATTTTACGTTTTTTGCGGGAAAACGTAATTATGTTTTTGGCAGAAAAACGAGATTTTATGATGCGGACATCCACCCGAGCTTAGACCTAGAGCACGCACCCGAGCTCAAGAAATCTCCAATGACTCGTTCCAAGACCAGGAGACTAAGAGAAGGGTTCAACATGGCGCTAAAGTCCCTCCTAAACACAATGGAACTTGGATACACGTTCAAAGACCCTCCATAAGTCAACAACCTTCAAGAGAGCTCCAATGCACCTGATTTAGACATGATGAAGGATTTTGCACGTTTGAGCTTCAAGGAAGTTCAGCCTCGAACCAACCAATGTAAGTATATTTACTTGGCAGGAAATAGAGCTCAGAACACCAAAAATCTCACTGAGATCACATCCGAGCTGCAAGTTACCCATTTTTCAAGCCATGAAGCCGATGATGAGCAAATGGAGCAAGAAGAGGAATATGAAGCTAACCAGTTGGAAAAACTTGAAGATCTCAATCATTTCGACTTCAAAGGACCTCAAGAAGAAGAATTCATCAAGGACTTCAAGCTGCACGGACCAGAACAAGACCAGAACAACTCGGCCTCAACTAAGTTCATTTCAGGCCGAAACAAGGTATATTCATTTTATACAATTTGTGCAGGTAATAAGGAGTATCCCAGTGGTAATTATAATGTCAAGTGACCTCAGTTCAAGCCCAGAGAATGTCCCACGAGTTTTAGTTTATTTTATTTTTAGTTTAATGAAATTTTCCTTTTTTTGTGTCCAAATGAGACGTATTGCTGTTTTTCTTTAAACGTCCTGTTGTTTTGAGTCTTTCTTGTTGTTTTTTCTTTAGTGTCGAACCCTAGAAGGTTCACAGCTGATGGACTGTTTATAAAGTCCCCCACGCAGCTATTGTAGCCACAACTTTTGCCTTGATCAATAAAATATCGCAGTTCTTCTTCTCCTTCAAGCGCAGCCTTGAGAGAACCTTTGCTCTGTTCTTCGTGTGTGTGATTCACATAAGACTGAGTGTATTGCAGTATCAGAGAACCCCTCACACTCTCTGTGGTGCCTTCGATCCATCTCGATCCAGATAGCTTGTGGAATCAAGTTCTCTTGGTCGTTTGCTGTTTGTGGAATCAACCAGCAACCATTCGCCCTCATCTCTACCTTCACTCATCATCCATTCAA
>PKML01013729.1:151775-218633 GCA_002933935.1 Eutrema yunnanense | reverse complement strand
TTTTTTTTTCATATGCGAAACCCAATATGAATTTGACACATAAGCTAGCAACCGGGTTGAGATTCCAAACCAACCGATATGCCGAATATACTTAAGATAATAAATATTGTGACAGATTTTGGTTTAATAAATGTAAATTGACGTTCCTTTTATAATGAACCAACCAACTGATTTTATCCCAGCTTGGTTTTAGATAGGCTCTAAAACTAACCGATGTTGAGACAACCCATTACGAACCCAAACCAATTGCATTTTCAGCAAGTAACAAAGGAACAAGCATTAATTTTATAACGTTTAACTCGAAACCGTTTTTAGCAAACGTCTGTTTTAGTAAAACTTCCAGGAACGGTTTTTAAGAAAATCGACGACGGAATAGAACATTAAACCGAACATGTGTTAAAAAAAATTGGGTTGATATCTAAACCAAACGATACGATTAACTCAGCGTTGGTTCGATTTAAGTGATGCAGACACGTCACCAGAGCGTAACGAATGAAAATATGACAAATAATCTCAAAAGCGTTCGAATGAAGGAGAATCGATGTGAGCACGCCACATCAGATTATGACTTCACAAATAATAGTATGATTAGTTTAGATTGTTAAACATCATCCAAATAATATAAATCAATTATTTCGAAATATTTTCATCACAAAGAAATAAAATTCGAAAAATATTATAAAACAAATCACAAAGTCAGTGAACAAAACATATAAAACAAAGGTTCGAATAAAGAAAAAATGTATTATGCCAAACAGCCAAAAGAAAGCAAACAAACAAATAATTTCACTTTTCTCCTTGGACAAACAAACAAACAAACAAAGAAATATTGGACAAAAGAAGAAGACTTGAAAAGTCAACTCCAATAATTTCACTTTTCTCCTTCAATCTCATCTTCTTCCTCAATCCTCTGAACATCGACCACATGTTTCTTCATCCATTGACCTTAAATACTTGATTTTCACTATTGACTCTCTTTCTCTCTCTAGATTTTCCGTCAAAGCTATGGAGAATCTCTGTTTTCGAAACTCTGTTTCTCTCTTTACGACGATTGTGTTTATTGTTCTTCTTCCTCGTCCCACTCTTTCTGCTACATCTACATATTTTCGTCCCGAGAAGTTTTACGTCAACTGTGGGTCGGATTCTAGTGTCACTTATGGTGGTCGGACCTTCGTCGGAGATATGATCTCCGGTGGTAACTCCGTTTCCTTCACCAAGAAAGGAACTGAAGCCAGCAACCAATCTGGATCGTCCACTGTGCCGGAAATCTATCAGACAGTTAGGATCTTCAGACGCCCTTCTTCTTACAAGTTCCAACTCGATCCTGTTGGTTTACACTTTGTACGTCTCCACTTCTCTGCTGTCTCTTTTCGGACAGAGCTTTTAACTGCTCGTTTCACTGTCTCTGCTACTTCTGGTTCTAGTCATCACTTTAAAAATTTCTCGCCTCAGAATTTTAATGAGACTCCACGAGTTGAAGAGTTTCTCCTGATGATTGATTCACCAAACTTCGAAATTCGATTTGTGCCCGATCGTTCCTCTGTAGCTCTTGTCAACGCCATCGAAGTGTTCTCTGCTCCTAAAGACCTCGAAATTCCATCAGACTCCGACAAGAATCGGCATACGATTTACAGATTAAATGTAGGAGGCGAGAAAATCATACCGGAAAACGACACTTTGGGACGTACTTGGTCGCTAGACGATGACTTTCTCTACCAAAAAGATGCTGCAAGAAACAATCAAACAACGCAAAATCCTAACTACGAGTCAGGGTCAGCGACGGAATACACAGCACCAGCTTTTGTCTACCGGACAGCTAAAGCAATAAACCGTGGCTCGAGTGAGCTAACGGATTTGTTGATAAACATTACTTGGTCGTTTAAGGTTAAAAGTAACTCAAAGCACTTCATCAGGACTCACTTCTGTGATATCTTGAGTGTATCACAAACCCCCGACTCCGATTTCTATCTCTATATCAACGGGAATTCGCGAATAGATGTAAAGCCTTCAGAGCAGGGGAGGTTGGTCACTCCGTTTTATATCGATGTCGTGAATGTCTCTGATGGTTCTGGGCTCTTGAATATTAGCATAGGTACTAAGGAACTCCGTAAGGATGCTGGTTTTCTAAATGGTCTGGAGGTGATGGAGTTTTTGAAACAATCTGGTTCGGATTCTTCAGATAGAAGTAGTTACATCATTGCTGGCTGTGTTGTTGCTGCATCGGTTCTGGTATTGAGTTTGCTGGTTATGGTTTTCTTGAAGCGGAGGAGATCAAAGAAGAAGAAGTCAGATGTTGAGGTCACTGTATGGTCTCCTTTGCCATTGTACAGAGGTGGTGGGAGTTCCCACAATAGATCTTTTGATCCGGTCCATAATTCGCCACTACGCACCAATAGACCTTTTGATCCGGTCTATAATTCGCCACTACGCACCAATAGACCTTTTGATCCGGTCTATAATTCGCCATTACGCAACCTAAACTTAGGCTTGACAATTCCCTTCACAGACATTTGGAGAGCTACAAACAATTTCGACGAGCAGTGGTTGATTGGGAGAGGCGGTTTCGGAGATGTTTACAAAGCCATTCTTCCAGATGGAAGCAAAGCGGCTATCAAGAGAGGCAAGACCGGTTCAGGACAAGGAATATTGGAGTTTCAAACAGAGATTCAAGTCCTGTCAAGAATCCGGCACAAGCACCTCGTTTCTCTAACGGGTTACTGCGAAGAGAACTCGGAGATGATCCTTGTCTACGAGTTTATGGAGAAAGGTACGCTTAAGGAGCATCTATACGGCTCGGATTTGCCTTCGCTGACATGGAAACAGAGACTAGAGATTTGCATCGGAGCAGCCAGAGGTTTGCATTATCTCCACAGTGGCTCAGAAGGAGCAATCATTCACAGAGATGTCAAATCCACAAACATACTACTAGACGAGAACACCGTAGCCAAAGTTGCGGATTTCGGGCTCTCGAAACTCGCGGTTCGTAATCAAGATCCGATCAATATCAGCACTAACATCAAAGGAACATTCGGTTACCTCGATCCTGAGTATCTGCAGACACACATCTTGACGGAGAAATCAGATGTGTACGCGTTCGGAGTCGTTCTCCTCGAGGTCTTGTGCGCGAGACCGGCTCTCGATCGTTATCTTCCTCACGACGAAGTGAATCTAGTAGAATGGGCGATGTTCTGCAAATCAAAAGGGATAATCGACGAGATCTTAGATCCGAAATTGATAGGTCAAATCGAGTCGACTTCGTTGAGGAAATTCATAGAAATCGCGGAGAAGTGTTTGAAAGAGTACGGCGAAGAGAGGCCGAGCATGGGGGATGTAATCTGGGATCTGGAATACGTTCTACAGCTTCAGATGATGCCGATTCACAGAGAACCTCACGAAGATAGCGCCGTGACGATCTCCGGCGGAAGCTCGTTGGTGATTCCGAGGTTAATGGTGAGTGATTCGTTTAGCTCAAACTCGATTGTTCAGAAGAATGAAGGGAAGAGCAGCTATGGAGGTACAGATTCATCGGAGAGTCGAGTTTTCTCCCAATTGAAGATCTCTGAAGCAAGATAAAATCTACAAACCTTGAAAAACCTTTAAACTTTTGAAATTAAAATCCGGTTATTGCCGGTTTAAATATATAATTATTTTAAAACAGATGCAAAGTAACGAGTCAGGTGACTGTAATTTGAATTTAAAACCCGGTTATCTTCGGTTTAAAGATAATTATTCTAAAACAGATGCAAATGTCCGAATAGGAAAACGAGTCAATTAAAAAATCAAACTGTTTGTTTTCTCTCTCGCTCTCGTGAGGCGATTCACATAATTAGGGCTTTTAAAATGGGCTGTCCAGCCCCATTTAAACCCGTCCAATAGTAACAATTTTGATTGCGGGTAAATGGTGTATATGTTTATTAACGTCCATGTCCATTAACGACCATACCCATTAACGACCATGTCCAAATAGACTCCATTAATGTCTATTGGTCAGAATATAACAAATTATTTAAAAAGTAAAAAAAAAAACTAAAATATTGATATTTGCAACCACCGGCATTTAGCGGTGGTTCTCTAACCATTATCCCCGTCGTTTTATTCTCTTTGTTTCCAATCTTACACCGGCAGATCACTACCACAAATCAAGTTCCAATTCTTTTATTCATCAACCAAAACAATGAGAGAGTGATGTTTGATCTAAAATGTATTGTCTCGTCATCAACTGCTTCCCTTCATCGTTCTCGCCAGAATCAAGCGTTCCTCTTCATTATCAAAATAGTGACCATAATTTTGTTAGTTCTATAACCGATAACGATTCGAGAAACGCCTTGTGAGGCGAGTCGTCAACGTTTCAATTCAGATTTCTTCCGATCTCGAATCGAGATTGTTAAAGCATTGGTCGAAGTGAGAGGTTGCTTCGTCTTCTTTTACTATTCACCAGTTATCTCCGACGTGGTCTTCATGCCCACGATCGATGGCCAATCACAGTGGAGTTCAAAAGATGTTTTGGGATCTCTTATCCCAAAACTAGTGAGGCGGAATCGTAATCGGGTTTTCATCTTCCTTCTACTAATGAAAGATAATCCATCGGAGAAGTTACATGATGAGATGATGGTGATCGGTCGGTTCTGGCCATTGGAATACGATGTTGGTCGGCGGTTTTGAGATCTAATTTTGTTTTTTTCGATGATTTTACTCTGTTGGATATGGTGTTACCATGTAATCAACCACCATGGAAACCGCCATGGAGGGGACGAGGTTTTGGAGCGGAAGATGCAATCTCCTTGTTGTATGGTGACATTCGTACAGTCGTTGAAATTTGGCAATCTCAAGCCTTTTTTCAATCGAAAGAATTCTTTCTCAAAGAATATTTTTAGCTCTTAATTGAAAATGTGTCATTGACATACAACATGAGAAAGGATGGATCATAGTCAAAGAAAATAGCATCTAATCAAATGCGATTATGAGAAAAGAAAGTGTGGACACTCTAGCGAAAAAAACTCGGAGGAAAGAATCGTTAAAACCCATTTTCGTTGTTTTATTGTTTCGTATGTTTACTTTTATGTATTGTTTTTTTTTTTTGCCGGCTAAATTGCTTTCATTAAAAACTAGAGTACAAGCATTATTACAAAGTCGAAAAAAAACATTGAAGTACAAATTATTGCATAAGCAGCTATATGCGCCATATGCTGAAGAACAAGAATTTTGACACTACTTCCTTTCGGGGTAAGCTTTACACGCTAACAGACATTGTATGCTGTTATTTTTCTTCTTCTCTCTTCGTCTTACTCTAATACGATATGTATGCCATATTGGCATTACTTTTTTGCTTTCCAAATCGTACAAGGAAAGGCCATTGCATCCGTTACATACTTTGGAATGTCGACACGATACCAATTAGTCCGTATTCGCGTCCTTGTGAATAATGTAGACTTTATATTACTCCCACTTTGACTCCGTATATCCTTGCGTCTGTCAAAAATTTCTTCTGAAGACACTGATGTCTCAAACATTGATCTGTGGAAATCCATATTCCTTCGAGTAATGTGTTTATTCCAATGATTCCAGGATCAAACACCCAAGTGAAACCTCCATACCGTGGGATAGGAGGACAATCACCGGTTGATAACCGGAATTTCCGCCGGCAGAGAGAGAGATCTCACCGGAAATAATCACTCTACAAAAAGAGACATCACGGTTGCATAGAACCGACATTAAGACAAGGAAAGAACGAAATCGGTTCCACTTGTCAATAAAATTACCCGCAAAAGAATCGCAGTAATCGAATTGATTTGACGACTAAGCGTTAAACATCCTCTGATTTAAAATCACCAGGGATGCCAAACTTGGAATCTGAACCAATAGATCCAAAACCTGGTAACATCGTACCGGCGATATGATCCCGTTTTCAACCACCACCACCATGGGGATAGGAATCGATCGATATAGATACCACCAAAGGATCGACAAATTTATCTTCCAACCAGTCGCAAAAGACATACTACACATAACTAAACTAACAACAACAAAGGGATCATAGGCTAAAACCATCAATTGAAAGGAAAAACACAAAACAACATCCAATCTCAGAAATAAAAAATTATTTTGCGAAAACACCCTTTTACGGCCACAAACGATCGTTTCTTCCATCCAATCCTGGCAGAAACAGAATTCTAATTACTAAGATAAATAAAGGAAGAGTACGACCGACGTCGGCTCCGGTCAATTAACTGATAAAAACCTAATTTTCAAGAAAAATTCTGATTTGATAAGCGTCTAGTTCAAATTTTGAAATTAAAACCCGGTTACCGCCGGTTTAAAGATAATTATTCTAAAACAGATGCAAAAAAGTTCCGAATCGGAAAACGAGTCAGCCGATTGTGATGTCGGCGATGAACGACTCCAGATTCAGAGCCGATGATCCACCGGGCGCCAGCGCCGATCTCGCCGCATGCTTCAGCTCCATCGCTCTCTTCCTCATATTCGTGGCGGCGGGTCCTTCCATCACGGCCTCGATACATCTCTCCACCTCTTCAACCTTAAGCTCTCCGTCGACGGCGTCGTTCCTCATCCTCACTCCGATTCCGAACAAATCCACAAGCAATTTTGCGTCAAGCGGCTGATCATTCAAATTCGGGTACGCCACCACCGGAACACCAGCCACCACCGTCTCGATCGTCGAGTTCCAGCCGCAGTGCGTGACGAAGCAAGATATCGCCACGTGGCTCAATATCCTCTCCTGTGGACCCCACTCGATCACAACGCCTTGTCCTTCTCTCACCATCTCCTGCAAAACACCGACGTTTTCGCCGCTCTCCTTGGGCCTAATCACCCAGAGAAATGAGACTCCTCTGTTTCTCAGAGCCGTCGCTATGCTCTCGACTTGATTCTCCGACGATTTGAGCAAACTTCCGAAAGATATGTAAACAACCGAAGACCTAGCTTGCTTGTCAAGCCACTCCATACAATACTCATCCGATTTCCACATATCCAGATTTGTACCACCTAGGGTTTTGTCTTCATCAGCTCCCAATAGAAATGGAGAAACCAAAGGACCAATTGGGATTATAGGTTTTAAATCAGACATCGAATCGATTATCTCTGATTCGAGCTCGTAAAACGAATTAACCAAAACCCATTTCACATCTTTCAAGCAATCGACGGATTCCACCATTAGGCTATTGAAATGACTTCCTGAAGAAGGCAAGATAAACGAAGGGAGATCTCCGACTTCCAACAATGGTAAACCTGGCAATTCAACCGTTTGATTCAGATCTTCGAGATCATCGGGGAAAGCGTTTGTCTTCATGTAGTAACGGTAATAAACCGAGTAAGTTCCACAAGCTTCGATCCAGAGGAGTGCACAAGGGATGTTAAATGCAGCTGCAACACCTGGAACCCATGGAACAAAAGGCACTGTGACGATGCAAGAGAATCTCTTTGATTCGACGATTCTAGACAAATTCTTGGCTCCGACTGTTTTCAATGACGTTATGACAGAAAGCCCAGCTCGTGGGTCGTCTTCAGGCAGACCGTCAGGGAAGAAAGCGAGGTCCACTGGGCTACCGTGTTCTTCGTCGGCGGTGGTGGCAGCGGAGAGGAGGTCACGGGCGTTTTCCGTGGTGGCGAGAGTGAAGCGGAGGTTCGGTCGTGAGAGATGTTTGGCGAATTTGAGCATTGGATTGAGGTGACCTTGATATGGTAGTGCTACCAATAGAACATGTGTTTCTTGACCCTCACTACTTCCCATTATTGCTTTTTTTCTTTCTTAATAATAGTTTAGAGGTATTACTTATTAGACTTGAGTTTTGTATGAGATTGTGTGTTGTAGCTGTAGTGGTATATATAACAATGGTTGCTTAACGATAGGTTTCTGCTTAATGAAGATATCAAGTGAGATTTTGGTAAGAAAATCTATATAAGAAAATCTATATGTAGTAATAATTGTAAGAAAATATATATGTAGTAGTATTAATTGTAAGAAAATCTATATGTACTAATAATTGTAAGAAAATCTATATGTAGTATTAATTGGTAACCCAATAAAGTGTTGTTGAATAGATTCAAAATATACCAAGTTTATTACCAATTCTAGTATGGTTAAAGTCAACAGTCATTACTTTTTATTAATGATTTTTTTTTTATAGTGTGACACTGATTATTATAATGTTTAATTTTGTTGTTTTATGAAAATCTAGGGAAAAAGGCCAATTCCTACCCGAACCATTCCAAATGGTACCGATTCATACCTGACAAATTGAAGTGTCCAATTTCATATCAAAATTCTTCAAAATTTGAAAACTCATACCTGGACTATTCTTTTTTTGGCGAAAACAAACATTGACCAATTTTCCGTTAGTCAACACCGTAACACCGTTAATGATATAACGACGTCGTTTTGAATCTTTTTTTTTTTAAATGGGCTCAAAACGACGTCGTTTTGTGAATTTGGATAGCTATTTGGGCTTAGTTATTATTAATAAGCCCATTTGTTAATTTCGATTCTTAGGCCCATTAATCAAAATTTATCGGCCTCCAATCTCACGCCACCGGTATCGTCTCCAATCTCACGCCACCGGTATCGTCTCACGGTGGCGTTTCCAATCTCACGCCACCGGTATCGTCCAACCCACTCGTCTCTCTATCCCTTCCTTGGCCACATAAAATCAACTGTCATCGCCGGAGCTCCGATCTTCACCATCCGACAATACGCCTCTTTCCGATGATGAAGACGAGTGCTTCGCTCGGTTCCTCGAATCAGAAGTCTCATCGGTATTTGTTTCTTCATTATTTTTATTTTTCAATTTCATTCAGGGTTTAGTTTTTTTCCCCCAAAATCTTTTGGATTCGTTGAATCTGAAATCCTATTTTCGTTCCTCGGAGTCACCGATATCGGGAGATTAAATCCGTCGACGAGGCTCACGTCGTGGAAATCCAATGCGGCTAGTGTGAATTCGGCGAGTGAAGCTGGTGGTTTTCCGGAGGCGGAGCATTTTAGGGTTGAGCCGCATGAACCGGTTTCGCAGGTTCCTGTTTTGTCGAAATTGCAACCGGTTCGTCCCCATATTCGACCTGGACAGTCTACTGGTGCGTTGAAGACGATGGATTAGCCCGGTTTGAGCTCGAATCCTCCGCCGTTGAAGTTTTCTCCGGGAGTTATCGCCGAACATATTATTTGGTTACATGAGTTCACATTAAACATATAACTAGACTGATTTTAATATAATATTATAATATTTGTTTAGATTTTTTTAAAACCTAAATTCCCAAAACGACGTCGTTTTGAGCTAATGTTTTTAAAAAAAAATCGATTCAAAACGACGTCGTTTTATCATTAACGGTGTTACGGGTTGACTAACGGAAAATTGGTCAATGTTTGTTTTCGCCAAAAAAAGAATAGTTCATGTATGAATTTTCAAATTTTGAAGAGTTTGGGTATGAAATTGGACACTTAAATTTGTCAGTTATGAATCGGTACCATTTGGAATAATCCGGGTAGGAATTGGCTTTTTTCCCTGAAAATCTATCAATAGTAATTGCTTACCCAATAAACGTTGGTCAATAGATTCAAAATTAATTACGTGTTTCTATATATACTCTTGTAAATTTGTTGACAAAAAAAAGCATGGTCTTCTCATTTCTGTTATGGTTTAGTCAGTTAAAGATGTAAAAACGGACGAAAATTTCTCTTGAAGACACTGATGTCTCAAACATTTGATCTGTGGAAATCCATATTCCTTCAAGTAATGTGTTTATTCCAATGATTCCAGGATCAAACACCCAAGTGAAATCTCCATATCGTGGGATAGGAGGACAATCACCGGTTGATAACCAGAATTTCCGCCGGCAGAGAGAGATCTCACCGGAAATAAACACTCTACAAAAAGAAATATCACGGTTGCATAAAACCGACATTAAGACAAGAGAAGAACAAAATCGGTTCCACTTGTTAATAAAATTACCCGCCAAAGAATCGCAGTAATTGAATTGATTCGACGACCAAGCGTTGAACATTCTCTGATTTAAAATCACCAGGGATGCCAAACTTGGAATCCGAACCAACAGATCCAAAACCCGGTAACATCGTACCGGCGATATGATCCCGTTTTCAACCACCACCACTATGGGGATAGGAATCGATCGATATAGAAACCATCAAAGGATCGACAAATTTACCTTCCAACCAGTCGTAAAGGACATACTGCACATAATTAAACTAACAACAACAAAGGGATTAGAGGCTAAAACCATCAATTGAAGGGAAAAACACAAAACAACCTCTAATCTCAGAAAGAAAAAATTGTTTTGCGAAGACACCCTTTCACGGTCACAACCGATCGTTTCTCCCATCCAACCCCTGCAGAAGCAGAACTCTAATAACTAAGATAAATAAAGGAAGAGTGCGACCGACGCCGGAACCGACGTCGGTCGGAAAAAACTGTGACAAAGAGTGTGCTTTTGATCGTCTGTTTTGTCGCCTATTGAGAGAGAGGAAAGACGCGTTAAAAGAAATCTTTTTGTTATGTATTGTTGTTTTTATGCAACTTGATTTTCATATTAATAAACATAGATGTTAAATTAAAAAAAACGAGTCAATTAACAGATTTTCAAGAAAAATTATGATTTGATAAGCGTCTAGTTCAAATTTTGAAATTAAAACCCGGTTACCGCCAGTTTAAAGATAATTATCCAAAACAGATGCAAAAAAGTTCCGAATCGGGAAACGAGTCAGCCGATTGTGATGTCGGCGATGAACGACTCCAGATTCTGAGCCGATGATCCACCGGGCGTCAGCGCCGATCTCGCCGCATGCTTCAGCTCCGTCGCTCTCTTCCTCATATCCGTGGCGGCGGGTCCTTCCGTCACGGCCTCGATACATCTCTCCACCTCTTCAACCTTAAGCTCTCCGTCGACGGCGTCGTTCCTCATCCTCACTCCGATTCCGAACAAATCCACAAGCAATTTCGCGTCAAGCGGCTGATCTATCCAACTCGGGTACGCCACCACCGGAACACCAGCCACTACCGTCTCGATCGTCGAGTTCCATCCACAGTGCGTGACGAAACAAGAGATCGCCACGTGGCTCAATATCCTCTCTTGTGGACCCCACTCAATAACAACGCCTTGTCCTTCTCTCACCATCTCCTGCAAAACGCCGACGTTTTCGCCGCTCTCCTTGGGCCTAATCACCCAGAGAAATGAGACTCCTCTGTTTCTCAGAGCCGTCGCTATGCTCTCGACTTGATTCTCCGACGATTTGAGCAAACTTCCGAAAGATATGTAAACAACCGAAGACCTAGCTTGCTTGTCAAGCCACTCCATACAATACTCATCCGATTTCCACATATCCAGATTTGTACCACCTAGGGTTTTGTCTTCATCAGCTCCCAATAGAAATGGAGAAACCAAAGGACCAATTGGGATTATAGGTTTTAAATCAGACATCGAATCGATTATCTCTGATTCGAGCTCGTAAAACGAATTAACCAAAACCCATTTCACATCTTTCAAGCAATCGACGGATTCCACCATTAGGCTATTGAAATGACTTCCTGAAGAAGGCAAGATAAACGAAGGGAGATCTCCGACTTCCAACAATGGTAAACCTGGCAATTCAACCGTTTGATTCAGATCTTCGATATCATCGGGGAAAGCGTTCGTCTTCATGTAGTAACGGTAATAAACCGAGTAAGTTCCACAAGCTTCGATCCAGAGTAGTGCACAAGGGATGTTAAATGCAGCTGCAACACCTGGAACCCATGGAGCAAAAGGCACAGTGACGATGCAAGAGAATCTCTTTGATTCGACGATTCTTGACAAATTCTTGGCTCCGACTGTTTTCAATGACGTTATGACAGAAACCCCAGCTCGTGGGTCGTCTTTAGGCAGACCGTCAGGGAAGAAAGCGAGGTCCACTGCGCTACCGTGTTCTTCGTCGGCGGTGGTGGCAGCGGAGAGGAGGTCACGGGCGTTTTCCGTGGTGGCGAGAGTGAAGCGGAGGTTCGGTCGTGAGAGATGTTTGGCGAATTTGAGCATTGGATTGAGGTGACCTTGATATGGTAGTGCTACCAATAGAACATGTGTTTCTTGACCCTCACTACTTCCCATTATTGCTTTTTTCTTTCTTAATAATAGTTTAGAGGTATTACTTATTAGACTTGAGTTTTGTATGAGATTGTGTGTTGTAGCTGTAGTGGTATATATAACAATGGTTGCTTAACGATAGGTTTCTGCTTAATGAAGATATCAAGTGAGATTTTGGTAAGAAAATCTATATGTAGTACTAATTGTAAGAAAATTTTTATGTAGTAATAATTGTAACCCAATAAAGTGTTGTTGAATAGATTCAAAATATACAAAGTTTATTATTACTGCCTTAATATAAATCTTGTAAAATTGTTGACAAAAAAACACGAGGTTCCTTACCAATTCTAGTTAAAGTCAACAGTCATTACTTTTTATTAATGAAATTGTTTTTTTTATAGTGTGACACTGATTATTATAATGTTTAATTTTGTTGTTTTATGAAAATCTATCAATAGTAATTGCTTCCCCAATAAACGTTGGTCAATAGATTCAAAATTAATTACGTGTTTCTATATATACTCTTGTAAATTTGTTGACAAAAAATAGCGGGCGGACCTCGATCCATATGGATCTGTTATGGTTTAGTCAGTTATGGGTCCATATGATTCGACGATCCATATGGACCCAATAAACGTTGGTCTTCTCATTTCTGTTATGGTTAAGTCAGTTAAAGATGTAAAAACGGGCGGACCTCGATCGATATGGATCTGTCTCATTTAGATTTCAAATCCGTCAAGGTTTATTTATGGTTTAGGCAGTTAAAGATGTAAAAACGGGCGGATCTCAATCATGGCCGGTTCAATCTTAGTGGGGCCCTTGGGTAAAAAAAACATTTTGGGGTATAAAAGTAAAAAAAAAAAAAATTGGACCATTTTTAGTAATAAAATAATTTTTTTTTTTTTTATAAATTCGGAACCCATTTTTAGTATTGAAAAAAATGTGGGGCCTTGGGACGGTCGCCCTCCTCGCCCCCCTATCTGAGCCGACCCTGACCTCGATCCATATGGATCTGTCTCATTTAGATTTCAAATCCGTCAAGGTTTATACCTACCATATTTTTTTTAATCCATTTACACCCATTGTTTATTTTTATAAGGGATTTTTCCTAAAAATACGGGAATTAAAAAAAAAAAATTTTGCTTGAAAGATTAAATGTTGCTGTTAAAAAAAGAATTGTTTATTAGACTGTTTACATTATTTTGGTTCATTATTAATGTTTCATGATAGTACCGAGACAAAAAGTGAGAAAACCTCTTATAAATAAAAACAAAATAAAATGTTTAAAACTCTTTATATAAAAAAACAGATGGAGTATATAATGTTTTTGTTTGTAATAAGATATTCTTAATTATTTTTGTTGTAAATACTACTTTTTAAATAGTTTTCTTTAAAATTACATAAAATTAAACTTTTTGGAAGCTAATCAGAAGCTAAAGCTAAGTAACCTAACAAACCAAAAGAATTACCATTGTTTCATGGCTTGCTTGAGTATTCTGATTTTGAACATTCTACTATTAAACTATGTGCCGTCTTTTTAGCATCTTTATAGCCAATATCGTCGTTATTTTGTATGGTATCTGTGAGAACCAGATTTCAAACATATTGTAGATCGGTGAAATCAGTTTAGGGTTTAGAAAAATTATTTTTATTAGAATTATAGATGAACCCGAGATGGGTTGCATACGTACCCTCGAAAGGGATCAAGCCATTCATAGTTTTTGTTACAGAAAAAGTATTGGATGATTTTCAGATTGTTTAGAATGAGGCGATGGCCTCCTTATTTATAAGTCTTGAGGTCGGTCGATCTTTCTTTTCCGTCTTGAATTGGTATTGGCGATTATCTTTTTTTCCCGAAGTCGATAAAGATAACTTCTTCTTTTTTTTCTCGGGATTTGCCTTTATCAAATAAAAGGAGATCTTCCTTTTATTTCGTAAATCGGCCTTGATGGGTTTGAGACTGGTAGTTAGGCTGGTTTTAATTCAAACCGGGTAAACCGGAGAGTGCTAAACTCACCTCAAACAATAATTCCCCCCCCCCTCAGTTCGGCGAATGAGTATTTTTGAGTTCGGCGAAATTCATGGAGAATTCTTTAGCTCGATTGGAATTGAGGTCATCATCTTGTCTTGACCTTTGTAAATGATTTTGGCATCGGCGGTTGACTTGAGATTTGACTCGGCGTCGTTCCTGCAAAAATGATTAAAGACGCGAGATTGAACTCGGCTTTTGATCCTTCAAATGATAGATTGAGCTCGAGGCTGAGCTCGGCGTTGTTAGTTTGGTGCGAGGTCGGACTCGGCTTATCCTACGAGCGAAGTTTAAGCTCGTTCTTGATAGTTTGTGCAAGACTGCGAGGTCGGCGAGCTGTGATAGCGAGCTGTCCAATTGTAAGGTCGGCGAGTTGCGACTGCGAGTTGCCATACTGCGAGGTCGGCGAGCTGCGAGGTCAGAGAGCCACGACTGCGAGATCGGCGAGCTGTGACTGCGAGGTCGGTGAACTGCGATAGCTGCGACTCCGAGCTACCTAACTGCGAGGCCGACGACCTGCGACTGCGAGCTACTTCACTACGAGGTCGACGAGCTGCGACCGCAAGCTACCTAACTGCACAGTATGCGATATGTCTGATTGAGAGGTAGGTGGGCATTTTTTTTTTTTTTGTATTGACCGTGGTTTGGCTTTTAGATGGACAGACTCTGCAACATAATCTGGAAAAAAAAATATCTTTAAATAATAAAGTAAAAAAAATATTATAAGAGATACCTGAATTTTAGGGAGTTCGGGAGACGAGCTATGATCGATAATTTTTTTTTTTATGGATTCAGTTTCTCGGACTCGATGTGAGGAGCTCGGATGATGTCTATTGGGCCAGAGCATGTGCATGCTATGCCATGCTATCGTATGGGCCACAAGTATGCGTAAGCCCAATAGTTGAAGAAGGTCTGATATCGTCTTGTTTTCGTTGCAGGTGCGGCGGCGAGCAGCGGCGATGATGGCGGAGCTCCGAGAAGTTTGAAGCAGTGGCGGATTTTGTTGCAGGGGCCGCAGCGATGGCGGGCCTCTAGAAAGTTCGAATGGTGGAGGCGGAACCCTAGAAAGCTTGCGCGATGATGACAGGTTGAAGATCGGATTAAACCGGGCTTGTAATGGGACTGTGGTGACGTGAAATCAGTTTAAAGGGAGTATATCCTAGACGGTGGTCGGCGAAGGAGGTCGCGGATGGAGATATCTTCCGAGAAACAGAGATGGCGTCGAGCCCTTTTTTTTTTTAACGACGTGAGCTGTTGCTGAGTAGATCGGAGAATTATTAAACCGGTCATGTCGTCTTCGAGTTTCGGATTCCTTGGGTTTAATAATTTTCCTAAACCCCCTAATTTTTATTGCCCCTTACTTCTAGCGCCAATTGTGAGAACCAGATTTCATACATATTGTAGATCGGTGAAATCAGTTTATGATTTAGGAAAATTATTTTTATTAGAATCTTAGCTATATCCAGATGGGTTGCCTACATACCCTCGAAAGGGATCAAGTCATTCGTAGTTCTTGTTACAGAGAAAGTATTGGATGATTTTCAGATTGTTTAGAATGAGGGGATGACCTCCTTATTTATAAGTTTTGAAGTCAGTCGATCTTCCTTTTCCTTCTTGAATTGGTATTGGCGATTATAGTTTTTTCGCGAAGTCGATAAGGATAATTTTTTGTTTCTCGGGATTTGTCTTTATCAAATAAAAGAAGATTTTCCTTTTATTTCGTAAGTCGGTCTTAATGGGATTGAAACGGGTAGTTTAGCTGATTTTAATTCAAACTGGATTTAACTGGGGAGTGTTAAACTCACCAACAGTACCCATAATTTTATGTGTAATTTAATTAGTTGGAAAAATGTTAATTATAAAAATTATGTTTTGTAAATATTAAAGTTTTATCTTTATATATTCTCAAAAAACTGTACGACCAATTGCGAATGCAACGTAAAATTTGAACGTTCTTGGGAAGCATGAAGTTTCTGGATGAAACTAACACCAAAGCTTCAATGCTGAACGGCGATTATGATGCTACTGTAATGATTTGGATGTTAGAGCATCATTGGTGGGAGTCTCTCATGCCATATAGGTTAAATCACTTAGTCAATGTTGGTTATCGATCCCTTCAATCAGGATCGACCCTAAGAATTGGGGGCCCAAAACAATTTAATTTTTTTTTTTTAATTTAGGGACCAAACATTCATATATATTTTAACTTAGTAAAATTTGGAGGCCCAAAGCAAATAATTTATGGTCTTTTTAGTTTGTTGATTAGTATTCTTAGGGGCTGTTGTTTTGTTCATCTAACAACTGCGTCCAGATGCATATATGAGATACAGTTCGTTTTTATCAAATTAAGAACTGCATCTGGATGTAAAATCGGGATGCAAAATAAAATGCATCCAAAATAATTAGATATTTTGGATGCACTTAAAACTAGAGTTTGGATACACCAAAGTGCATCCAAAATTACAAAAGTCTAAAGTATCCTCATGTACAATCAAAACTTAAAATTTTAAAAAGTCTAAAAAAATAGTGTTTTCCGTCAAAACCGTAAAATAGAATTTTTCCGTAAAAACTTCAAAATAGCGGTTTTTCACCAAAACCACAAAAGAGCAGTTTCCCGCCAAAACTGTAAAATAGCAGTTTCCCGCCAAAACTACAAAATAGCAGTTTCCCGCCAAAACCACAAAATAGTGATTTCCCGCCAAAACCGTAAAATAGTGATTTCTCGCCAAAACTGCAAAATATCGATTTCCCGCCCAAACCGCAAATAGCGGTGTCCCGCCAAAATTACAAAATAGTGATTTCCCGCCAAAACCGCAAAATAAGAGTTTCTCGCCAAAATCGAAAAATAGCAGTTTCCCGCTAAAACTGCAAAATAGTGGTTTCCCGCCGAAACCGCAAAATAGCGATTTTCCGCAAAAACTCGGTTTTCCGAAAAATACCGGTTTAATATAATTATTTCATTAAAATGGACTTTTAAAAGTTATTTAAATATTAATTTGATTATTATTTAATTGTAAATATACTTTAGATTATATAAATTGTTATAAACATAGAACATGTCTTTTTTAGTCATTTGGTTTTAAAATGTATCCAAATAAAATATGCAAACACACAAACAAACATAATTGCATCCAGATACAATATCTAGATGCAAAAACTAAACACATAAACGAACTGCGTCTGGATGTTGCGTCCAGATACTGCGTCTAGATGCAGTTTCTAGACGCAACACTCAGATACACAAACGAACAAGGCCTTAGATAATATTTGTGGCATGAACCAATGTTATTTTTTAGTGAATTAGATTAGAAACTTGTGAGAGAAGTCACTTTGTAATTTGCATTGTTGTTAATGACCAATAATTTTTAATCTTGTATACTACGTCGGTCTTTAGGTTTGCCTCATAATAGTCTATTCGATTAGCCGCTGTGATTGTTTGGATTATAGTTGACTTTAAAAATTTGTGTTAAAACATAATATAATAGTGCTAATTAAATTTTCGATTTGTGATGAGTAAATAGATTTCCTAGTACCTTTTGCTCGATAAAAAACAGTTCAAAACCCATAATAAAACCGCCCTTTTGTCATTTCGTGCCTCCCAAAATTGGACGACTCAAATAAGCAATTCTTTCTTAATAAAATATTAAGACATAATTTCTTCATTTTTTGTTAGTTAAGCCTAGATATCAAGTTAATTTCATTTTATATAATTTTTTCTTTTGTTAGTTTAGTTTTTTTTTTATTGATTTCTATTTTTATTTTGACATTTAATTTCCTTTTTCTTTTTTTTGTTTGTTAAACTTTTTATGTTGATTTTCCATAGAATTATCATAGATATCAAATTAATTCTCTTTAAATGATTTTTTCTTTTGTTAATTTAACTCTTTTGATATTTATTTATATTTTAAGAGACACGGTTTTTTAGAATTATTGACATTATGTAAGATTTGATTAAAATACTGATTTGATGTATTTTAATTGGTTGTTTAAAATTCAATGTGGACACCCTTAGATGCATAAAATTTACTTTTATTAGTTTTTTTGTTAAGATTTTTATGTTGATTTTTTATAGAGTTAGAATATATATCAAGTTAATTTTCTTTTAAATCTTTTGTTAATTTAGCTATTTTGATATTTATTTCAATTTTAAGAGCAATGATTTTTTGGCATATACTTTACTTTTTCTTTATTTGTTTGTTAAGCTTTATATGTTGATTTTCCATAGAGTTATTATAGATATCAAATTAATTTTCTTTTAAATGATTTTTTTCCTTTTGTTAATTTAGCTATTTTGATATTTATTTCCATTTTAAAAGATTTTTTTTTTTGGAATTCTTGACATTATTTAAGATTTAATTAAAATGTTGATTTGACATATTTTAGTTTGTCGTTTAAAATTTTATGTGGATACCCTTAGATGCTATAAATTTTTAGTTTGTAGATTAGTATTCTTAGATAATATTTATGCCATGAACCAATGTTATTTTTTAAGTGAATTAGATTAGAAACTTGTGAGAAATCACCCTGTATTTTGTCTTGTTGTTAATGACCAATAAATTTTTAATCTTGTATACTACATCGACCTTTAGATTTGTCTCATAATAGCATATTCGATTAGCCGATGTGATTGTTTGGATTATAGTTGACTTAAAAAATTTGTGTTAAAACAGAATATAATAGTGTTAATTAAATTTTCGACCTGTGATGAATAAATAGATTTTCTAGTACATTTTGTTCAATAAGAAACAATTCAAAACCCATTATTAAACCGCCTTTTTGTCATTTCGTGCCTCCCAGAAATGGACGACTTAAATAAACAGTTCCTTTTTAATAAAACAATAAGACATAATTTTTTTTTTTTGTTAGTTAAGCTTATATATCAAGTTAATTTCATTTTTATATATATTTTTTCCTTTGTTAGTTTAGTTTTTTTTTATATTGATTTCCATTTTATTTTGACAAATTATTTCCTTTTTGTTTGCTAAGTTTTTTAAGTTATCATATATATCAAATTAATTTTCTTTTAAATGATTTTTTTTGTTAATTTAGCTCTTTTTATATTTATTTCTATTTTTGATTTTTTTTTCTTTTGTTAATATAACTCTTTTGATATTTATTTTTATTTTAAGAAACACTATTTTTGGCATATAATTTCTCTTTTTTTATTTGTTTGTTAAGCTTTTAATGTTGATTTTCCATAGAGTTATCATGGATATCAAATTAATTTTCTTTTAAATATTTTTTTTCTTTTGTTAATTTAGCTATTTTGATATTTATTTCCATTTTAAGAGATATTTTTTTTTTGAATTTTTGACATTATTTAAGATTTAATTAAAATGATAATTTAACATATTTTAATTGGTCATTTAAAATTCTCTGGGGACACTCTTAGATGCATATAGTATCAATTTTTATTAGTATTAATTTTTATTTTGACATGTAATTTCCTTTTTCTTTTTTTTGGTTAAGTTTTTTATGTTGATTTTTTTATAAAGTTAGCATAAATATCACATTAATTTCCTTTTAAAAGATTTTTTCTTTTGTTAATTTAGCTTTTTTATATTTATTTTCATTTTTGATGTTTTGTTTTGTTAATTTAGTTGTTTTATATTTATTTCCAGTTTAAGAGATACGATTTTTTTAAATTATTAATATTATTTAAGATTTAATTAAAATATTGATTTTATATATTTTAATTAATCGTTTAAAATCCTAGGTGAATGCTTTGAAAAGCCTAGCTTCAACATTCAACATATACTTAAGCAATACGAGTTGGTCTCAGGGCAACAAATTAATTTCTCAAAATCTTCTTTAAATTTCGGATACACGGTTCCAGAAGCGGTACATGACGAGATAAAACAATTGCTAGGAATCCAAAATATGGGAGGGATGTGTACTTATTTGGGTCTGCCGGAAAGTCTCGGAGGGGCAAAGAGTAAGATTTTCAACTTTTTTGTCGAAAGACACAATGATAGAGTCAACGGGTGGACATCCAGACTCCTGACTAAAGGAGGTAAAGAGGTTCTACTTAAATCGGTAGCCACGGCTATGCCGACTTTCGTCATGTCATGTTTTCGGTTACCCAAGTCTATTACCGCAAAACTAACCAGTGCGGCAGCGCGGTTTTGGTGGAGCTCATATGGTCAACATAAAAGAATGCATTGGATGGCATGGAAGAAGATGTGCCGGAATAAGTTAGACGGTGGAATCGGGTTTCGATAAATAGAGGAATTCAACACAACATTACTAGCAAAACAGCTATGGCGGTTAATAGAACAACCGAAATCGCTTTTCGCTCGGGTTTTTAAGGGGCGGTATTATCGGAACACAGATCCTTTAGACCCTATTAAGTCGTAATCTCCGTCCTTTGGATGGAGGAGTATCATTTCGGCTAGACCTCTGGTTACAAAAGGGCTCATCAAAAGAGTTGGTTCAGGAGGCACCATATCAGTATGGAATGACTCATGGATACCATCCTCTCCCCCCGAGGTCAGCAACATGCAAAGGGTACAATTATTACCCAAATTTCAGGGTCAATCATTTGGTTGATCCAGTGACACAAACGTGGAACCTGGAATTGATAAACGCAATCATCGAACCGGCCGATGTGGAGTTTATACGTGGAATACACATCAGTAGTATATATCGACCAGATACGCCTGGTTGGCACTATACGAAATCAGGAAAATATACGGTAAAGTCGGGATATCAGGTTGGCCAACAAATCACAGACAACTGCGTCAACTACTTCTACGGTCCATATGTAAAGAAGTTACAGGCACACTCATGGAAATTGACTTGTCCACCGAAATTGCGACATTTTATATGGCAAGCAATCTCGGGGTGTATGTCGGTCACAACAAACCTATGCGCTAGAGGAATAAATTGTGACACACAATGTTCTAGGTGTGGTGTGGAGGGGGAAACGATTAACCATGTACTGTTTGAATGCCCACCTGCACTACAAACATGGGCACTCTCTCATATTCCATCTGCCCCGGGAGTTTTCCCGCTGACATCGGTTTTCGCCAATTTTGATCATCTATTTTGGAGACTTCTAGATGAGGAAAGGAACATAATGTTTCCGTGGATTGTGTGGAACATTTGGAAAGCAAGGAATGACAAGGTGTTCTCAAATGTGGATAGAAACCCACAGGAGATTCTGAGGATAGCGGAAACAGAAATAGCAACTTGGAAAGCGGCACAAAATAGTGAACTTGACATATCTCCCCTACAACCGGGTCTCAATACGAGAATAAATGAAAAAAATGAATATAACGGCCTCACATGCTACATTGATGGGTCATGGAAGGAAGGGGAGAAATTTTCTGGTTTACGATGGTTTTGCTTTCAGGAGGGAATTGAAGGAAAGATTATGGGGTCCTGTAATCTACGAAGAAGCCTATCCCCGCTACACGTGGAATTGGAAGCGCTCATCTGGGCGATGCATTGCATGATTGCAAACCACAAGACGGCGATAGCCTTTGCTACAGACTGCTCAGAGTTGGTGAAGATGGTGTCTACACCAAAGGAGTGGCCGGCATTTACGTTACAGTTGGAGGAGTTCAGGAGGTTTTCACCTATTTCTCTATCACACAAATCCCACGAACGAGCAACACAGTGGCAGACAAGTTAGCACGAGGTGCTCGAGTATACCCATCAGATTTCACTTATGTAAACTCGATACCCCGATTTGGTTCACCGAATAGGGTTAGGTATCAAGGCTGTTGACAAAAAAAAAAAAAAAAAAAACATTAGTAATAATAGAGAGATTCTACCATTTATATGTTTTGATCTCTATCATAAACTAATGATGCTAGATGGACTTGATTTTAATCCGAAAGAGTTAACGATTTATTAATCCGAAAGAGTTAACGATAAGTCTTCGCTTATCAAAGACATTCAGAGCACAAGAATGTTCTATGTTTTCAAACATAATTCATTCTAAAAAACAAGATGCAAACTTAGGAATCATTCACGTATAGTCAGATTGTGATATCACTGATGAACGAGTCCAAATTTTGAGCCGAAGATCCACCGGGCGCCAACGCCGATCGTGCGGCGTGCTTCAGCTCCACCGCTCTCCTCCTCATATCCGCGGCGGCTGGTCCTTCCGTCACGGCCTCAATGCATCTCTCTACCTCAGCGACCTTGAGCTCGCCGTCAACGGCATCGTTCCTCATCCTCACTCCCATTTCGAACACATCTACCAGCAGCCTCGCGTCAATGGGCTGATCCGTCCAGCTCGGGTACGCCACCACCGGAACACCAGCCACCACCGTCTCGATCGTCGAGTTCCAGCCGCAGTGCGTGACGAAGCAAGATATCGCCACGTGGCTCAATATCCTCTCCTGTGGACCCCACTCGATCACAACGCCTTGTCCATCTCTCACCATCTCCTGCAAAACGCCGACGTTTTCGCCTCTCTCCTTGGGCCTAATCACCCAGAGAAATGAGACTCCTCTGTTTCTCAGAGCCGTCGCTATGCTCTCGACTTGATTCTCCGACGATTTGAGCAAACTTCCGAACGATATGTAAACAACCGAAGACCTAGCTTGCTTGTCAAGCCACTCCATACAATAATCATCCGATTTCCACAAATCCATATTTTTACCGTCTAGGGTTTCGTCCTGATCAGCTCCCAAAAGAAACGGAGAAACCAAAGGACCTATTGGGATTATGGGTTTGAGATCAGACATCGACTCGATTATCTCTGATTCGAGATCGTAGAACGAATTCACCAAAACCCATTTAATATCACTCAAGCAATTGGCGAATTCCGCCATTAGCTTGTTGAAGTGACTTCCCGCAGAAGGTAAGAGAAACGACGGGAGATCTCGGACTTCCAACAATGGTAAACCTGGTAACTCCACTGTTTGATTCAGATCTTCGAGATCGGGGAAAGTGTTCGTCTTCTTGTAGTAACGGTAATAAACTGAGTACGCTCCACAAGCTTGGATCCAAAGGATTGCACAAGGGATATTATGAGCAGCTGCGACAGCTGGAACCCAAGGAGTAAAAGGCGAAGAGATGATGCAAGAGAATCTCTTTTCTTCGATGATTTTAGATAAGTTCTTGCCTCCGACATTTCTCAATGACTCTAGGAGTGTCGCTTCGGTTCTTGGGTCGTCTTTAGGCAGACCGTCGGAGAAGAAAGCGAGGTCCACCGGGCTACGGTGTTCTTCGTCGGCGGTGACGGGGACGGAGAGGAGGTCACGAGCTTGCTGAGTGGTGGCCAAAGTGAAGTGGAGGTTTGTTTGTGAGAGATGTTTTCCGAATTTGAGCATTGGATTGATGTGGCCTTGCATTGGTAGTGTTACCATTAGAACATTTGTTACTTGACTCTCAAAACTTCCCATTATGAAGAATAATTTGTTAGAGTTTGAGGAAAGATGATTCTATTGATTAGCGTTATACACACATTTATACTATGAGATGAAAGACATAAACGGATTTGCCTATTCAAGAAATGAAGATTTCCTTTTCTCTAATATGTTATATGTCCAATATAATTTTTGTTTCCTTTTAGAGGTATTCGATTTTAGACTTGTATTTTGTGACGTATTAGTTAAAAAATCTATTAAGAATCTAATTTTTTACGATAGATTTTGCTTCATAAAAACATTAAATGAGATTATGGTAAGAAAATCTATTTATAGTTATTTCTAAAAATGTTGGTAAGGAGATTCGCAATTATGGTTATGTTCAATGGGTCAGTTACAAATCTTATCTTATTAACTAATTTTTTTAATAGTGTGACACATGACATGACTATAATTATATTATTCTGATGTGTCAAAAACTTAACGAGATTTTAACATCTGTAAGTATATTTTTTTCTTTCTTAATAGTCTTTAATTTTATAAAAAAAATTATGATTTTTTTTTTAAATAGAAAACTCCATTAAGAAAGAAAAAGAAAGCTTAATTAGAATTGAAATACAGTACTACACAAAAGTATTAAAATACAAAAATCAACATACACTTTTTAATTAAGAGTGTTAATGTATCGTTTGTAAACTCTATTTTTTCGGTTGGGTTAATAATCCAATTCATAGACTTATTTCATTTGCTTGGTTGATAAAAAAAAAAAAAAAGAGAGTTAGATATATGTCTTCTAACAACGTAACACATAACACAATTGTAATTTATGGAATTTTACATGGGTCAAAAAAAAGTCAAATCTTATGTAGTATTATTATTGATATAATCTCGAAAGTTATTACATGTGTTGAAAACTATCGAGATTATAGCATGTTTTATTATTATTATTATTTTTTTTAACAAAGTCCTTAATATATAAGATAAAATTACGAGGTGAATTTTTTTTTGTCAAAGAAAGGATCGTCTTACCAAAGAATGGTACGATCGACCTACAAACATGATAACATAACATTATTGAACAAGGAAAAGTGAAGTAAGCCTCTGTATCGAGGACACAGTCGTCAACACAGGATCTTCAGGAACTTGAGCAAGTCTCTGTGTCGAGGACACAGTCGTCAACACAGGATCTTCAGGAACTTGAGCAAGTCTCTGTGTCGAGGACACGGTCGTCAACACAGAACCTTCAGTACAAAAGCTCATGAGAATTAAATACTCATCTCTCTTCCAACGGCTCCTTTAGTTCTCTAACGTCTCTTTTTCAAAGAAAAGTTCTTTTAGGGTTTTGTAAGCTCTCTTTTGATTCTCTATAAAGAGAGATGTAATATGTATCAATAATACAATCTTTGGAGACTTATTCTCTCTACTCTTCTCTATTCTCTCTAACCTCTTATTCTCTTAAGCAATCCCTTCTCTATTCTCTTAATTCCGCAAGCTATACTCTTGAATTCTAACAAACATTTGGTTCAGAGGCATTGGAGATGTGTCTCAGGTTCGATCTCATACACTTTTTTCCGACAAATTAACTATATTGATATCATAACGAGTTTAGAAGATGTAGAAACATTCACAAAACAACTTTTACATATGCAAATAAAGGAAATTGAAACAATTTCGATAAAAAAAATGCAGAATAACCAAGCTATCATTTTGAAAATCTTACCGACTAACATTTATGTCTCCCTTCATACATTTTTTATTGGATATCATCTTTTCGATGAAACTCCAAAATGTACTTGACATTATATTGAATACTATGATTAATTTCAATGTTGTTGGAGATGATTTTGAACCTTGTCATCTAATACCTGGTAAAGCATTTTGTAATCGCTTATCCTCACAAATGCATGATCCGATCATGTCAATAGAATCCCATCTGAAAGTCGCTGACACATTTCTTAAATGCCAGTTCTGACCAATACCCGTCTAATCTTGTCGCCAATACTTGACCAAGCCCGCATATAATCTCAATATCGTAATCCGACTATAGTCAAATTGATACAGCCATAATTCCATCACACAAACAGTAGAATCACCGTTATTTACTCCCGGATCCCAAATCCAAACTTGATCTCATACTTATTCATAGCTCAAACATTTTTTTCTTGTTGTCGTCTGGATTAGTCATATTTGGTACTTGCTTATAAGACTAGTTTAAATGGGCCAGTGAGAAGTATACCTGAGGAATTCAATGCATAACTGCATAAGTCAAATGTAATCTCTATTTAGTTCTCACTTTACTATGATGTCATCATTGTTGCTCTCTCAGTATTAATTACTTTAATCAATTTTGTTAAAACGAATGTAGGGATAACATGGGACATTGGATTTGGGTGTAACACTCGTATTAAGGCATGGAATTTTTATCCGAACCGAACTTTTCGAACCAGACTGAACCGGAATTTTTGGTTTTCAGTTCGTGCTTGGTTAGTAACAGTAAACCGATCGGCATTATTCTTAATTGCATTCAGTTTTCGGTTCGGTTCAGTTCGGATTTAGATTAGTTTTTTTGTTCACAAATTTTTAGGTTAATTTATATGGCTTTTTCATTATTTTTACATTTGAAACTTTTTAAAAATGTTGATTTAGCCCAACTAATTATTAGACATAAGAAAAAAAAACACAAAAATGGGCTCATACTGAAATTTCGGTTAATTTCGGTAGAATTTAAAATATCCGAACTAACCCATAATCGAAATGAACTGTAACCGAACCATAATTTTTTGGGTTAATTTCAGCAGGATCTTTAAAAACCGAACTAACCGAAAAACCTGACCCGATCTCCCACCCTTACTCGTATTGCATAATGTTTTCTATGCACTTCAATTAACTATTACGCTCATCTCTTCATCATTGTCTTCATGTTCATTGCTCTTCACTTCCTTCGTGTTCTCCTCCATCTCCATGTATGTCTTGATTTTCGATCTCTTGGGTGATTTCTCAACTGGCAAAAAGAAGAAATGAGAAGAAAGTTGTATAGGGCTGCACTAATAGGCCCCTTAAAAAAGCTATGAGAACTAAGGAAACAATAAGAGAGAAACTTACTGATGTATCAAAGAGCTCCTCCAAAACATCGTAGTTGATTAACCCAATAAGTCTCTATAAGAGTCAAGACTCAATTCAGAAAGAGGAAGAAACAAAAACTCCAAAAGTGCTAATTTTGACAAAGAGCAATGTTTTATAGATATGTTCTTGACTATGCACTTCCGGTATCAGGGTTTTAATTGCTGAATATAACTTGATACACACTTTTACCTTTTTCTCAAGCATTCTGCTAACAGCTTCCATGGATGTGGTTGGGGGAGGCACGTTCTTTGCTTCCTCAGGCCGTTTTAGTTGCTTTTCCTATATCAAGAGAGAAAATAGAACAAGAATTTGATTGAGAAACCATATAGGTCATTAATGGACATCATATTATTTTTCATAAGTCAGAAACTGGATATTAAGCATGAACATTATTGCAAAGAGTCACCTTTCTAGATTTTGTCACAACTGCTTTAGAAGCTTCGACAAGCTTTCTTGCATATTCTGGGCAATTAGCATTGCTCGCGTTTAAAACCTTCAGAGCTGCTTCCTTCGATGCTTGCTCCTACCAAACAATATTCTTATGTATGTAACAACTCAGAAGGAATCCAAGAGAAGATAAATAGTTCGGTTTGATTGTAATTTGTTTTAGTTCGGTTTGGTTTAGTTGCTTTGCGCAGTACTGTATTGGCATGTGTATTGTTCACAGTTATTTATCGCAATACTATATAGGGGTACGGCTGGAAAGTCAACCCGTGAACAGTACAAAAAGTGTTAGTTTCTCATTTAAGTTAAAAACTTTTAAAACTTTTAAAAAATGACTAAACAGCCAAGAATCCCTTAAAAAAAAAAATTGGGTTGAGTTGAAGATCCCACAATGATTATATTAGCACTTTCTAGACTTAGCATATTTTTTTAGCACTTAAATTATTGTTCATAGTTTTTAGCACTTTTGGTACTATTCATGAAAATTTAGCGCTTGTTCAATACGGCGTGTACGCATGTAGACGGTACACGAGTAGACAGAATGAGGGGTATTTTCATCATTTACAAGATAAAATACAAAAAAAAAATGTTAAATTTATAAGAAAAATTGAATTAAGTGTCAATATGTGCAAATATGTCAATAAACAAACTCACACGGCATAAATTATAACCGCGCTATTCATCATAAACCTGATAATCGTACCGTCAAACCTATTCGAACAATACAAATGATATTTTACTGAAAGCTAATCCGCTATAAAATATCTGTAAACGCTAACCTTATTTATAACTAAATGACTTATCAACAAAAAAAACGTTATATGTTCATATTATTTGATCAAAATAAAGTTATCCACCCAAATTCACCCTATTTAAATTCGTCATCATACAATAGTTTCTACTAAAAAATTTAAGAAAAAACACACTCAAAGGTTGAAAAAAACAAAAATCTGATCAAAGTGTACTGCGCTCATGATTTTTCAAAGATGGCTACTTTGAATGGAAATGAAAACAACAACGTGAGAAATAAGAAAAATAGATAGACAGGTTGGTGCTTGAACTTTTGAAACATCGAACAAGTTTGGTATCGTTGATTAAGACATATCCAAACAAGTTGTTTGAAACAACATTAACTTTCAACTAAAAACTACTTCGACCGTTAATTTGTTATAAGTGTTGAATTTTCTATGATTTGTTGTTACATATATAGTTGATTAAGGATTTTTAATTTTCTTTATAGAGAAATTTTAAATAAAGCACTACTGAAGATGCTCTAAGAAAAGAATTAATTAGGGATTAGTGACATTTTCTAGTACATATAATTCTTCCTTTGCATTTAGGTGGAAACATTTCATCTACAAATCTCTATTATTAGCTTTTTAAATCACTGTAAACATTTTAATTGGCAAAGTTATTTAACTTTGTGTAGATTTTAAAGATAAGTTTCGATTTCGGTTTAGAATTTCTTTGGTGATAACCAAAAAAAAAGTAGTATAGAAAGGAATATTTATGACAAAATTTATTTACAAGAATATATGAAAACCAAAACGGCCAAAAGATGAAAACTCTAATTTATTGGAGAAAAACACTCTAATTTAAATGGAAAAAAAATTATATCTTTAAAAAATATTATTTTAAATTCAGGTTGATTCTTGATCATAAAATTAGTTGAAATAGTCTGGTTTCTAAAAATATGGTGATGATATGAAGATAGTTATAAAAATTTATTTGACTATTTATGTCATCAATATGCATTTAGCTTTTAGTAATCAAATTCTCATATAACTCCACGGTAAAATGTATTTAAGTCATAAAGCAATTTAAAAATAAATGATCTACATAAGAATGATTTTTTTTGTATTCTACAAGAAAGGTGGAGGACATTAGATTTTGTAACATAATATAATATAGGAATAAACAAAAAAATCTCCCCAGCCAAAAACAATAACATAAAATAACATTTTTTATGATCTAAAACTAAAAGTCTGCTTCCATAGTCAGAGACAAAATTAAATTATTTCTTCAGCCAGGAAAAAAAAAAAAAAATACTAATCTCCATTCCTCGTTGATGGCTTTTTTATTTTCACAGATTATATTATTTTAAAAAATAATACGGCGACCAAGAACAAGAAGCAACCTTAGCATTTTCCTAGGAAGTAGCGTTCTGTTGAATTCTAAACTTATGAAGTCAAAACTACAAAAATTCAAACTTTTCTTCTCTTTCAAGGCTCTTCACATTACTATATAACCTAACTCCAAGTCCACAAACTCTTCACAACATATTTCATCATCTCGATTGATTAGTTGATATATATAAAAACAAAAATAAAAAGAGTTTTTGTTTTAATTGCTCAAACACCACTCAAAGAAAATGATGATGAACAAAGTTGTTCTGAGGTCGATTCTGTTTGTCATGTTGGTTGGTTCTGTTCTTGTGGTGGAGGCTCGTCCGTTGGGTTTAACGAAGGCCGACGAGAAGCTAGTGGCTAAGTTCTTCGATGGTTTGTCACTTGGGGCGATCAAGGAATCGGGTCCTAGCTCTGGTGGTGAGGGTCATCATTTCGTGGCTCGAAGTGAAACGGTTGTATATGGTAAGCACTCCGGTCCCAGCCCGGACGGACCCGGTCACTAACTAAGGACCGGACTGTTTAAGGTGGCTGCTTCGGTCTAGCTCCAGAAATTGATTATTTCTTTAGTATTTTTTTTTTATTAATTTGTTTATACTTTTCAGATTAGTTTTTAGGATTTTTCTTTACCTTTTACCATATAAAATGCTGGAGAACAAAATTGGAGGAAATCAAGATTTGATAGAGCCTCATTTTATTCTCGNTTTTTAAATTATTGTAGTTTATTTGAAAATAATGTACAACGTAATAAAATTCATTGATTATTTTGAATAATATGATAAATTCATTTAAATATTTTTTTTTAATGTGTAAAAGTAATGCATGAAATTGTTGGCGGCAAAAGTATATCAATGTAGAAATTAAAGTGAACTAAGTTTTTAAATTATATATTAATTTTGAAATGTAAATAATATTTAGAAAATATATACACATCAGAAATTTATAGTTATTGTTGGACTTTATGTCCCGCTCTCAATTAGTATGATATTGTCCGTTTTGGTCACAAGTGGCAAAACCTGCACGAATTTGTTTTTGAGATTCTTCTGTTTCATACTAATTAGAGTTGGATATTACTATACAATATTTGTCTAAACTTCTGATGTGCGACTTGGATTGATATCCCAACAATTCTACCCTTAAACCAAAAACCACACAAACCCTTGGCATCCAACCTCAAGCGAAACTTGGCACCCATCTTGTACTGCCGTACTTACCGACGGAACCCGCCACTCACACCCACTTCTCCAGATCTACCTTTTCTCGTACAAATTTGTTTTGGGCTCCTTTCCAAAAGACATCATACTAATTAGAGTTGGACATTACTCCATATACTTGATAATATTTATCTAAACTTCCGATGTGGGATTTTGATTGATATTCCAATTCCAATAGTTATAGTATGAAATTCCTCATAACATATTGTTTATTATATAGAAAATATCGTATAAAGACGGATTGAAGAGAGAGAGAATGTGGTTCAGTGGCTGCATCTTCAGATCGGCTTCTTAGCCAATCTTCGACTAGATTCCTGTTTGTCTTTGTGTAGTCTGTGGTGGCGGTTGCTTGCATAGTCACATGCATCTCTGTCTTTGAGGAAGTCTTCTTGGCTAACAATGATAAGACGATTCCTCAGATAACTTAAAAAGGATTGTAAACTTGTTAGTCTGATTATCTATGATAGTCCATCTGCTATTATTTGTTACCATTCTTTTGATGGCTATGTGGTTTCCTCTATGATTTTTTGATGCGGTGGAACTTTTATTGTATGCTCCAAAAAGCCCAGTTGTGGATTATGCAGTGGCATTCCTCTGGCTAAACCCTACATTAAACCTCTTCACAATCCCTTCATGATTGTTGCTTTCCTTCTTGTTGGAGTAAGGATTCTCGCTTCTCTAATCTCGTTTTTTTGTCAAGTCAATGCTAAGAAAAATCGGTTTCTCTGGGATACTATTAGATCTCAGCATCCCTTGACGCACTTATGGATCTTGCCGGAGGAAAAGTGAACATCCATGTTTTAATGGCACTAGCAGCTTTTGCATCTGTGTTTATAGCAATTTATGCTGCACTGGAACGGGTACGGGACAAGAAACGGGGGCGGAAAACGACAAAGTAAAAATTTATGGATACGAGTACGTCATGGGTACATCAATTAGAATATAAAAAACAATACCCTTAAATTATAAATAGAAATAAAGTCACATATAAGTCTCAACATAAAAAAAACACATGATGTGTAATATCTTAATTCTTAAATAACAATAAAATAAGCTAATCAAACAGTAGATTTTCAAAATCAGGCTCATCTCCACCAACATCCCACATTTTGGGGGAGATTACAAAACTCTAAAAACCCCACATCTTCCATGGAATCAAATTCATCTCCACCAACATCCCACATTTTGGTCTTTTCATCTTTATATTCATCAGTATTTCTTTTTTTATTTTAGTTTGTTTTGGAAAAATAAGTTAATTTACATATTTCTTAACCGGAGACGCTGAATTTACAACTGAAACGTCCCATAGACGTTTTGATGCCGTCCCCATGAAGTAACCGTTTCCGAAACGTTTCCGTTACGTGAGACAGGTGCAAGTAGACGTCCCCGTGCTTCATATTGGGAAACGCCTTGAAGGAAGATTGCTTCTAGCCATGTTCAATCTTGCTCATATTGGTGTGAACTTGTATTTCTTAAGGTTTATGGATATGTTTTGATGACGTGAAGCTTGCTTGAGTCGTCTATATTGTGACATTGTTTTGCAGCAGCTGAGGAGTTCTTCACTAGCCGGTCGATGGTGGATGTTAAAGAGTTGAAGGAGAGTCATCCAGATTATGCATTGGTGATTGATGTGGATAATGATAATAATGTTCCAAACTTGTTCGATTTGTCATACAAAAGCGTCCATGTGCACAATGTAGAAGTTGGATCCTATATTTACGTTTCTTGAAATTCTCAAAACCTTCAATACAATTTTCAGCTCACCATTGGGATTTTATATATGTTTAGATTGTGCATGTGGATTGCCAAGTCTATAAAGGTAATGCTACCATAATAATTGAGCACTTGACTGGGGAAGTGAAGCCATTGGAAGCAAAAATTGGAGATAGAGTGCCTGGTGGTGCAAGAAATTTGAATGGCAGAATTATTGTGAAGGTATATGATTTGACCATATGCGTTGCATAGTACTTTAGCTTGCATTTTTTTGGAACTCTCTCAAGCTTATCTTTCTTCAATGGAATCAGGCTACAAAGGCATGGAATGAGTCGACACTAAATAGGATTCTACAGCTGACTGAGGAAGCAAACTCTAATAAGCCAAAACTTCAGAGATGGCTGGGTGAGTTTGGTGAGGTTTATAGCTGTTAGTTTATAATTGAGTTTAGTAGTATATTTTATACTTATTAAATTACATAAGTAATTATGTTTGTTAAGTTTATACTTTAAGAGTCGTGTCCTATCTAAAAGAAGTTTTTAGGTGAAGAGTGAAGAGTTACAACTCTTATTGTTTGTGTTGTTTCGGTGAGTCAGTTTCAAGTCTATATAAGACGTTGTCTTTGTATTGTAACAATTCAGTTTTTCAATAAAATCAAAAGTTGTGTTCCTGAGTCAAAGAGAATCTCGTTTATCATACTTTGTTTCAAATCAAAAGTCCAACATGGTATCAGAGTCCTATTGATTCAAGGGCCAATTGAAGCAAAAATTTCTGCAAAAAGCTACAGCAAAAACATAGACGATGGAAGCATCATCGCAACAAATGATTCCTATATTTGATAGGGATAAATACAATTTCTGGCGTATTAAGATGACAACCATCTTGAAGACCAGAAAATTGTGGGAAGTAGTGGAAGAAGGAGTTCCAGACAAGCCGACACAAATAAATCAGTCACCGGCATCGCTCCAATTAAAAAGCCGGTGGGAGGAAGCATCAACAAAGGATTTAATGGCACTGCAAATTCTTCAAATGGCAGTTTCAGATAAGATCTTCTCTCGCATAGCACCGGCGGTTACTTCGAAAGAAACGTGGGATGCTTTGAAATCTGAATTTCAAAGATCTCCACAAGTACGATTGATCAACCTGCAATCGTTGAGAAGGGAATATGAAAACTTAAAGATGAACGAAGGAGACAACATCAAAGTTTTCACCGACAAGTTAATTGATTTGGGAAATCAATTAAGAGTTCATGGAGAAGAGAAAACATATTATCAAATTGTCCAGAAAATCCTAATTTCTCTTCCCGCAAGATTTGACAGCATAGTGGCTGTGATGGAGCAAACGAAGGATCTGACTTCGTTGCCCGTAACAGAGTTGATAGGAACTCTGAAGGCACATGAGAAGCGTGTGTCGTCTCGCAGTGAAAGCATGACAGAATGAGCGTTTCATGCTTTATCACGAGAAGGAAAAGCGGTTGTCATACCAGAAAACAATTGGCGTGACACAAAGGCAAAAAATGGTGTGAGTTTTGTAAGAAAGAAAACCACACCGAATCGGATTGGTGGAGGAAACCAAAGAAGGATCACAGCAAAATATCAAATGATGAGAAGGAATGCTACAACTGCGATAAGGTTGGGTATTTTGCAAGAGAGTGTCGTTCAAAGAAGTATGAATGGGCACATATGGGTCTTGAAGATGAAGATATCGAAGATCATATGTTGTTTAGTGCAACAGAAATAGCACCGATAATCACTAAAGAAGATGTGTGGTTAGTCGACAGTGAATGCACAAATCATATGACAAGAGAAGAGAGACATTTCACAAGACTTGATAAGAGTATCAACGTTCCAATAAGAATTGGAAACGGAGAAGTCGTAATGACGGCTGGGAAAGGAAACGTTGCTATCTTGAAAAGCACAGGAAAAAGAGCAATAAAAGATGTGTTTTTGGTTCTGGGATTGGAGAAGAATCTTCTAAGTGTTCCACAAATCATATCTAATGGATATTGTGTCTTGTTTGTGAACAAGCGATGCATAATCTTGGATCCTGTGGGGAAGAAGATTATGGAGATACAAATGGTGCATAAAAGTTTTCCAATCACATGGAATTCTTTTCAAGAAAGTGCAACAACTATCTATGAAGAAGAAGTGGAGAATGTGGAAGACGTGTCACTTAAAGAGGACATGAAGGCATCACATGTTTTAAAGAATTTGGAAACAAACTTGGTAACCGAAACTCAAGTAAGGGGGAGTGTTAGTTTATAATTGAGTTTAGTAGTATATTTTATATTTATTAAATTACATAAGTAATTATGTTTGTTAAGTTTATACTTTAAGAGCCGTGTCCTATCTAAAAGAAGTTTTTAGGTTAAGAGTCATAAGTGAAGAGTTGCAACTCTTATTGTTTGTGTTGTTTCGGTGAGTCAGTTTCAAGTCTATATAAGACGTTGTCTTTGTATTGTAACAATTCAGTTTTTCAATAAAATCAAAAGTTGTGTTCCTGAGTCAAAGAGAATCTCGTTTATCATACTTTGTTTCAAATCAAAAGTCCAACAATAGCAAGGTGGTCGTTGTTTTATCCGTTGATATTGCCTTCCTCGGTCCAGTTTTGTTCAAATGGCCGTTTCTCGGCACTGCAGGTATGTATAGTGATCCTTTTGGAAAAAACTGATAAAGTAATCCTTTGCTTCTTTCTGAGATGGGTTTCAACTATTGACTTACTTTGATTTGGTTGCTGTTTGATGATATGCAGCATGTAGAGGATCTGTTTACAGAGCATTGGGACTTATGGTGGCGGCATCACCGTGTGCCTTGGCAGTTGCTCCATTGGCTTATGCTACTGCTATCAGTTCTTGTGTCCGAAAGGTATCTTACGAGTACTCTATCTAGTCAAAGCTGAGTAAACTAGAATTAACAAGTGCTTGCTAGCTCTATAGTATGATGTGTACAAACCAACCATAAACCCTACACAAAACATGGATTAACCTTTGAAGCTTGAGCCAAAAATCCAGTGGGATAGCTGAAGTTTATCTTCTTCATATATGTTTTTGTTTTTTTTGCTGTGTAAATGTATCCTAACGTGAATTATGTGCACTTTTAATAGGGAATATTGCTGAAAGGTGGACAGGTACTGGATGCTCTAGCTTCTTGCCATACTATTGGTTTTGACAAAACCGGGACCTTAACGACCGGAGGCCTATTTATGGGCATGATGCAGGAAATGATGCGAGTGTAACTCCTTTTTGTATGCCAAATTGTGAAAAAGAAGCATTAGCTGTAGTAGCTGCTATGGAGAAAGGTAACTGAAGACAGTAAACTGCAGAAAGCGTCACTTGGTTCTGTAGAATTCATTACTTCACTCTTCAAATCGCAAGACGAGTCTAGAACGATCAAGGATGCTGTAAATTCCTCTTTGTACGGAAATGACTTTGTTCATGCCGTTCTTTGGCTTGATCAAAAGGTATATTGTTTCTTGATTCCAAACCAAGTGGTGTTAAACCTCTCTCCACGCAGAAAGTTATGAGCTTGCAACTCTTTTTTACTAGGTAACGTTGATTCACCTCGAGGACCAGCCTCGTCCAGAGGTATCAAAAGTTATAGCAGCTTTTATCAAAAAAAAAAAAGTTATAGCAGAACTTAAAAGCTGGGGCAGACTAAGGATAATGATGTTAACTGGAGATCATGAGTCAAGTGCTCGGAGAGTTGCGAATGCTGTGGGTATTGATGAAGTCTACTGCAACCTAAAACCAGAAGACAAACATCTCAAGAGATTCAGGTGATGATCTTCTTCAAAAATGGATAATGCTAGAAGAACCATAAGAGGCTGAAAACTGAATTCAAGTGATTGTTTTTGGAACTAGGTGGAGGTTAAGAAGGCATTAACGATGGCCCGGCTTTGGCTGCTGCAACCGTAGGGATCGTTCTTGGCTTCTTGCTCAACGTGCAAGTGGAACTGCTATAGCTGTTGCTGATGTTCTACTGCTCCGAGACAACATCACTGGTGTTCCGTTCTGTATCGCCAAATCCCGCCAAACAACATTACTGGTAATAACAAAAGCCTTAACCAAACCAAACCACATATGTAAAAAGGTCAGATTCATTGATTTTAATCACTTTGCAGGTCAAGCTAAATGTGGCTATCGCGCTAACCTCGATATTCTTAGCGGCTCTTCCATCGGTTCTCGGATTTTTTCCTTTATGGTTGACGGTAACCATGAAGCTGGTCTCTAAAGCTTTTAAACACAGCTTATCTAAGCTCTCCTTGACCCATATTTTTGCATTGGAATAACAGGTACTGTTACATGAAGGTGCAACGCTTCTCGACGATCCATCGTAGTCATGGAAACTGTTTAAAATGTCAACAACTTCAACTCAAGAAGATCCATCAATGCACATTTAGGTAACTCTTGATGTAAGCTGTTTCACATAAAACGTATAATATATTCAAATTGATCAAAATCAATTTCATTTATTCAAGTTTTCGAAATGAATTGAATCTCAAAAGATGAAAATTGCTTCTTCTCTGCACTTCCTTTCATTGTTGCACGATTTTTCTCTGCTTTGTGCATTTTTGTTTTCTCTGTACATTTCAACATTACTTTCCCGAGAAAAAAAAAACGATTTTGATTCATCTCTCCAATCTCATTCTTTCTAAAATGATCTCTTTCTTCTTCGTTCTCATTCACTACTCTCGATCTTCCCTATCCCAATAAACTCTCTAAACCCTACATTACGACCATTAGCTCCTTGCACCATACACGAACTTCCTCCTCCGCCGCCACTTACTCCGCCGTTCCCTCGCTGTAAATCCGCCATGTAACTCCTCACCTCCGTCTTAATCATCTCCTGCACCACCGTCATAAAATCCCCACTAAATCCCGAAATCCCTCTCTCCTTCTCCTCTACTTCTTCTTTCCTCACCGGAAACAGCTCCACCGTATCTGGCTTCTGAGTCAACTCGTTGACCCAAGGAAGAGATAAACTCAGAGAAGTCGCCGGATCTTTCGCCGTCGATTCAATCACCACTCTACCAGCTCTCGCCGTCGGCTTGAAAACATGAGAAGAAGACGGCAAATTAGGTCCGCTAGATTGCTCGCTGACGTCAGATCCCGATGGACTTCCGGGGCTCATAAACAGCCCCGTCGACACAACTCCTCCTCCGCCGCTCGCCGTCCGTTTCAACGGCTGCTCATCCGTTAAATTACCATCGTACCCTCCGTTTCCACCGAAATCACAGCTCTGTCCTTCGTCGGACGTCCAGCCGCCGCTGCATTTTCGCTTCAGCGTCGAGTTCCAATGATTCTTAATCGCGTTATCGGTGCGACCATTGAGAAGCCGAGCGATCGTCGCCCACTTGTTACCGAACCGCGCGTGCGCGCGTAAGATCGTCTCGTCTTCCTCCGCCGAAAAAGCACGGTGCTCGACCTCCGGAGAAAGCTGATTGCACCACCGTAGACGGCAAGATTTGCCGGAACGTCCAGGGATCGATTTGCTTATCAGAGACCAGTTCCTTGCTCCGTGCTTTTGCACTAGCGTCTGCAATAGATCGTCTTCCTCAGGACTCCATGGACCTTTAATCCGATCCATTTCTTTTCGGGTCGAACCAGACATCGCCGGATCTTTCTTTCTCTTGTTTCAAATTAAAGTTAACAATTTAAACGCGTTCTCTTTGTTTTTGTTTTTGGAGAAGAAAAACGATTTTGAGAGGATAAGTGTGAGAGAAGAGAGAGAGTATTTATACGAGATGTGATGGTTAAATGGGTCACCGGTTCTACCGGTAACTTTTTCTCGTTAATTAACAAAAAAAAAAATTATTTCCGTTTCCGTTTCCTTTTTTTTTTTTACTCACATACTATTAAATCCGTTTTAAGAGAAATAATTAAGAAAGTATCGTGAAGTTTTTTAATTATAAAATTAGTCTAATTTTATCAAATTATTAAGGAAAAACCTTTTTCGGGTTTATAAATTAGTTTTTAAGAGTTTAAAATTTATATTTTTGAATTAAATTTTAGAATTATGTGTTTAGAATTTTGTTTAGAGTTTAAATTTATATCAATTTATGGTTTAAATTTATATTTCATTTGTTTCATAAGGAGTGTAATTTTAGAATTTTTCACTCATATTAAAAAACTATTAAAAGTTATATATTAATTAAAAAAGGGGGAAGTAATATTTTGTTAATTAAAAGACTGTTTTCTTACATTTGGTATTAAAAATAGATTAATTTAAGAGTTCTAATAATAAAACAATAAGGTTAAAATTAGAATTTTGTTAAAAATTCTGCATAAAAAATATAAAATGACACATTTTGTAAAACAAAAATAAAACTTTTAAAACGACACTCTTTATACAACAACGACAAATTAATATTGTGTTAATTAAAAGGGACTATTTTCTTACTTTAGGTATAAAAAATAAATTAATTTAAGAATCCCAATATATAAGAAACTTTTCTTTTATCTCTAATTCAAATTAACAATAATGTAAAATATAATAGAAATTCAAAAGTCCTTAAATGGAAAACAAAAAATCAAAAGTCAAATATTTTGTGTAAGTACATTATAAAATTTTGAATTTTTCAATGTGCCAAAAAAAAAACACTTAATTTGAATTTGAAAAGTAGGAGAAAATTATTTAATTTATTGTAACACTTAAATTAAGCGCGTAAATATGCTTTTGAAGATGTAACGTGAGTAGTCTGATAACACACCGGCTTGTAATGATTGTAACGTATTTGAATTTCCTCTCTTTATTTTTCAGCAAGTAAAGTTTAAAAACAAAAAAAAACACGTCAGCGATTGGCGGTGCGATTGGGGGAAATGCGTCTGAGTGTGACGTTAAAATCAAGAGAGAATCTTCCACGAAAACGGTTGGGGATTTGGGATACAGCTGTAAGTGGACACGTGGCATGTGAATAGGTAAGTGAGAGTACTTGTGGTACTAGAGAGCGTTTCACAGGTGGAGCGTTTTTATTCCAATCATTTCGTTTTTTCGGTTTTGTTTTTCTCTTTTTTTTTGGTAAAAATTTGTTTTTTCTCTTTTTGTGTGAAGAAACTTCGTTTTCAATTTAAAAGATCTGACGCAAAAAAAAGTTGAGCTAAAATTGTAACCCAACTATAATTCGTTGATTTATTTGTTGGAACTAATTTTTTGTCAAAGCTCGAGGGCTTGATAAAATTGTGTTAGTGTGAAAAGAAATGAGTTGAGCTCTTTCTAATGAAATGTTTTCATTAACCGAGAAATGTTTTCTCGTGTATATATGTTGGAATAGTTGTGTCTTAAACGAACAACTTGAGAGAAGAAAAGCCATACGTGCGACGTTCGCATCTTGGGCCTTGTTTGGGCCCGTGGACTTTTTGAGGTATCGATCGATACCCCTTGGTATCGATCGATACTCAACAGGCCGACTTAAAAATCGCAGCCGCCTAAGATGATCTGGAAATATTCCTTTTCTGTCAGGGAAAAACCCTAGCCTCTCTCCTATATATACAACACGATTTTCACCAAAAAAATCATCCTCTGATACACAATAAACACATTCTAAAAGTTCTAGCAATAGTTTCTTCAATTCCCTTCTGTCTAGAGAGTAAGTCTTTATTCGAGAGTATCGTAGTATAATGTTCGCTAGATCTGATATCAAGTGTAGATGATACAGATTACTTTGGTTGTATCCTGGGACTCATGGATCTATAAAAACCCGTCGCACTACGGGAGATTCTTTGAGTTAAGGAAAGAGATTCATCTCGCCTCCTTAGATTTATTATTGCTTTATCGTTATATGAATCGTCTGTACCTTAACTGTTTATTTATATAATCGTGATTAAATATCTCCTGTCTATTGTGCTAAATTTTGGTCCTACATTATTTACATCGTTTTTAAAAAAAAAAGTTGGGCTAATAATATTGTAACTCAATTATAATTCGTTGATTTGTTTACATACTTATTAGAAACGTATAAGTAAGTATCCATATTTATTGAAGAGTTTAAAATTTGAATGATTCTAGTTTCTTGTTGGGTTTTTAATTTTTCGTTTTTAAAACAAAGACTGTTTTTATTACCTTTTCAAGTTAGAAGTTTAGTTTATCCTAATGCTAAATAACGGTTTCTTTTGTTTTTTTATCTTATGAACCAAAAACTAAGAAAAATTGGTTTGAATTCTCCATTTTACCAACAAAAAAAACTTCAAATTCTCCAACAAAACCAACAAATGTAAAATCAAACATTAAAAATAACATGCTCGGTCTTGCTCGTTTTGTTGTTCTTTTCTTTGTACATTGTTGTTCTTTATTTTTGTTTGTAGTTTTTGATTTTTCTACTTTTTAAGTTCTTTATGTAACTGTTGTCACAAATTTTAAAATTGGTTTAAAATTTAATATTTAAATCCAAAAGAAAACATTAAAAATAACCCAACAAAAAACGTTAACACTATAAGTAAAATGTATAAAAAAATGCATGTAAGTAAAATATAAGAAAGATTTGCATTATAAAAACAATAAGATGCTGACGTAACGGAAAACGACAAAATAGGTCGCGAATGAGAGAGCCGATCGTTTATTATATTAAATGAGAGAAGACAGGCTGTATAACCTTTATGCTCTATTCCTTTAACGGCCACTTCCCCACCTGCCGGTAACCCACCCACTCCTCTTCTATTTTTTGGGTTTTTTTATTTTTTATTATTTTCACTAAATTTTTGGTTCTAAAAAAAATCAAATTATTTTCGATTCAACCTATATCCGAGTTTGAATCTCTCTTTCTGTATATACATAATTGGGTATTGATTAGCGATGGGTATTTGGGTATTCGGTTTGTTCAGGATATTTTTGGGTAAGGAGGTTTAGGAACCATATAAATACTTAAATGTTTCTCGTTTAGGGAGGTTTAAGGTATTTTTCTTATGTAAGAGATTGGTTATTGGATCGGCCTTTGTGGCACAGTTATCATATAAGTCAGACCCAGTCGGTGATGTATTTTTACCTCATCGACTCTACTTGATTTAATGAAATGAAAAGTTGAAAGAAAAAAAAATACTTAAATGTTTTTGGTTCGGCTCTGATTCAGTCAGGACCGGCTCAATATTATTATGCGCTCTAAGACAAAAAGTTTTTTTGAACTCTTAATTGATTTTTTAAAAGGTGTTATACTAAATTAAAAAAAAAAATCTGTAATGTTTTTGTAAAATTGTTTTATGAAAAATACATATAAAATAATTTTATGGGCATTTTTCAATCTAAATTTTATTATTTTATTTATTTTTTTAATGAAAAAAATGTATATAAGAAAAATCGGGGTCCTTAACTATTAGGACACGGAGTTGGGCCCTGAGGCGGTCGCAACCCTTGTCCCCCCTCTTAAGCCGGCATTGGATTTGGTACCAGTCGGTTCGGTTCCGAGATTTAAAAACCGGAAAATTCCCAAACTTTTTCAGATCTTAATCGGTTTCGGGTATTTATTATCTGAAATGTCTAAATATACCCGAAAATATACATGAAAACCTAAAAATATATCCAAAAATATCTGAAATACCAAAAATATACCCGTAAACCCGAAATTATATCCGAAAATCCGAAAATATACCTGAAAATCCAGAAAAAAAACTAAAGAAAATATACCCATAATACCGAAAATATATCCAAAAACATGATATATCTTTAATATTTTTGGGTATATAATTATAATTCGGGTAATTCGAGTACCCGAAATATTTTTGGTTCAGTTACGGATATTACCTAATACCCACAGGTATTAATGAGTATGATCCAAGGGATATTTTAGCCATAACAGAAACCAAACCGAATCGGTAATTTTGGGTCGATTCCGATTTGAATATTTCGATTCTGGTTTTTATGTCCATGCCTAATATTGATAGTCTTTTTTATAACTCATATGTCTAAACGCGGACTAATCTCCAAGATGTGTGAAAATCCAGATTTAAGACGTCCTTTTAAGACGTCCAAAGGTAATCAACCATAATTTACATCACAGTAAAAGAATCTGAATCCTGATTCCAAACTAATAGATTGAATCCTCAAAAACTAAATCACCATCAATTGGTTTTTGGGTTTAGAATAATTGCAGTTTAAAGAGCAAATAAATGTATGTACACTAATACTTACTTTCGTATTAAGTACCATGTGTATTATTAAAAGGCTACACTACTTATCAAACTCATGAAAATCCATGTTTCTGGTAAATTAGACTATACACAATTTCAAAATATTGCACATGTATAATGAAGATAAAATTGAAAATCTATCGTACATTACACAGTTATACGAATCCAAAAGATTGCATATATAATTTTATTATGAAGATAAAACGAAAATCTATCGTACATTACACAGTTATACGAATCCAAAAGATTGCGCATAATTTCTTATGAAGATAAAATCGAAGACTTATCGTATATGATACAATTATATGAATCCAAAAGATTACACATAATTTCATTATGAATATAAAATCGAAAATATATAACTTTGAGAAAATGATAAATTAAATAATCATACTACCTATATATAACAACAACTCAAATGACAACAAAAACAAAATTTATGTCGAAATAAAGTCTCTTTTATCTGTCATCTTTTTTTCAACATCACTAAGATTCAATCCGCGCTAGCTATATAGCGCATGATAATTTTTTATTAAAAATTATTTTGAAATTTAAGAAAAAATAAATTTATCTGAATTTTATAATATATCTAACTAATGATTATATATAGAACTGTCAATCTGAACTAATATATCTACTTAACCCATTTTGCAATGAACTAAAATATTATTCGGGCTAATCTGCAAAAACTTATAATCTTGAAAACATAATTCTAATATGCACCTCTTAATAACTATAGTTTTTGTGGTCAGTCCACAAACTCTTAAAAAAAAATCAATTTTCTCGTGTCTAACTCTTTATAAAATTAGTAAAATATTTTTCAAACTTTTGTTTTGATATATATTCAAATAAAAGATGTGGAATATGTTTTCTTTGAATATGTATAGATTGCTTATTATTTAATAATATCATAATAAGTAATAAATTATAAAGTAAATTACCGTTTTAATGGGAAATAAATATTTTTATATTTTCATTAATAATTTTAAAAGACAATTATATTATATTTTTTTAATTTCAATTATTTTTTTGTTATTTATAATGGTATAATATGTAACAACTTACAAAATAAAATTCATTTTCTTAAATGACTTTTTTAATATTAATATAGAAATTTTTGAAATAGAGTTATTGCTTCAAAAATAGAAAAGGATAAAGAATGAGTAAGTGGGCCAATGGTTGCCACATCTCTGCTGTCATTTTACCGGTGTCGAGTTCGACTCCACATATTTTTATATGTAGGGGTATTTGGCTATTGAATCGGTCTGTTGTGACATAAAATGATGAAAAGAATAAATAAATAAATAAAGAATGATAAAACGGGAAACATATTTAGGGTCTGAATGTACAACGCGTTCTAACAGCGGGATGAAAACATTATTACAAATTTCTCCATTCGGTTAAAAAAACAAATGTGCGGGACGTATTGGTTACCAAAACCGCACTTATAATTTTTTTTTTTTGTTCTATTTTATATATGTACCGCACATACTTCAATTATGATGTGGTTAGAGAGCGTTTCTGTTTTCGTATATAGATGTGTATATATACATATACTATATATAACTTTTTAAGCTTAGAAAATTTTGAAATTAATTATATGTGTTAATTTTATTAAATAACATAACTTTGTTCAAAACAAAAATTGTTCTAGCCACTAACAAAATTAAAATAATAGTTAGAATTATATAATTATTATAAACATGTGAACCGCACTGTATGTTATTTTTTTCACCATTCATATATTGTCCCGCACCGCTTGATCCACCATTCATATAATTATTATGCATTTATTTCGTATGATGCGTTTCTTCTAACCGCACCGCGCTAAAACCGCACCGCATCTCCTAAACCGCTTGTCCCGCACCGCTCAATCCGCTGTCACAATTCGAAACCTTTATATTTTTTAAAAAAATGGAATACGTTAAGCCGTACATGATTCGTGTACCGCACAGAAACGACGCACATGTTCCAATACCAAAGGGAGCTTCGCGTAAGCTTCCTCATACTCTTTAACTAATTAAAGTATTGAAAAGTGTTATCAAGGGGGAGTAAGATTCTGTCTAATTAGTGAAACCAAATTGTAGATTTAAGACAAAACGGTGTCATTAATGGAGATACGGTATGAGATTTTCCCAAATTGGTCCATCGTATCTACTACCAAATCATTCTTCCAATAATTTTAGACTCTAACCACTAATTATTTTTGGATAGACGATTTATTTCTCCACTAACTATATCCATATCTTTCCAGATCTCCACCGAACTATGACATCTGTATATCTCCCCACAAAATGAAAGTTAAAGATCTAAATCCCCTAAAAAAAAGTTTGAAGCTTAAATCCCCACAGATGTCGGTTTTCACGGCTTGTGAGCTAAACCCGAACCTAAACCATTAAACCCCTAAACCAAACCGAAAAACCCGATCCAAAACCTATGCAATCCGACCCGACTTAAAACCCGACCCGTATCTTCACAAAACACGCGAATCGTGTTGATTTACAGAACCCCCAAATCGAAAATTTAAAAATCTAAGAACCCTAGAATCGATTTTGCAAATTCGTCCAAGCAGTGATGTCTGGTGCTTCGAGTAATGTCTCTGAAGGTTCTAGTGGATCAGTTTGTCCAAGAAGTGGAAGAATTGTGGGTGTTCCTAAGAGGTGTTGGTGTGGTAAACAAATCTTGGGATTGATATCGAAATCCGAGCACAATCCTTACCGGTGGTACTACCGGTGTGCTTATGCTGTCTCAAAGAAGGTAATCTCAATGCTTTTATGTTTTGTGAGATGTTGCTTTGAATCGTGAGTTGGTTCTTATAGTTGCCGTTGGTGAATTGTAGCTTGTGAATGTTCCTCACATTTTCAAATGGGTTGACGAGGCTCTGTTAGATGAGATTGAGATATTGCAATCGAGACTTGAGCAAGAGATGAAACATGTTGCAAGAAATGATGTGGTTTATGAGAAGAACGTGTTTGATAAAGTGCAAATGAAACTCGAAAAAGACATATTTGATAGGGTTGAAGACGTGTTGGATGAAGCGAAATCTGGTATGAAGAAGATGATGTTGCTAGTGGTCATTGGTTGTATGATCGTGGTTGGGATTATGGCACTAGTAGGTTGAAGAAAATGGTGCTTTTGGAATGAAGAACATGGTGATTGTTGTGTCTTTTTTTCAGTTTTTTTAGTCTTCATTTTCGGATTATGTGACTAGCAGGTTGTATGTGTGTGCTTTTGTCTTCAATTTCTACTTTTAGTCTTCATTTTCGGATTATGTGACTAGTATGTTGTATGTGTGTGATTGTTGTATTGAAGAACAAGGTGATTGTTGGATTTTAGTGATGTTCAATTTCTACTTTTGTCTCAACTTGCCTTCTCTCAAATTTTTAACTTGTTTAAACAAAAGTAGAGACAACAAGCTCATATTTCAAAGTCACAAAACACCATCCAAATGGTTACAACTTGTTTAAACAAAAGCTTAAATTCGGCAATCTCATTGAGTTACACAAAAACATATAAAAACTGACCCGAAATGAGATCCACCACCACCTAAAACCTTGAAAAACAGACCCACCAACACCTAAAGCTTGAAAAATAGACCCACCACCACCTAAACCTTGAAAAACAGACCCACCTTCCTCAGTCTTCCCATGTTATCCATGGGAAGAGTTTACTTTGAGAAGGTTCAACTTGAAAAGCTTGACTTTGTTGCCATTGAGAAGTAGGTTGAGAAGCTTGTGATTCACCTTGAGAAAGACCTCGAGAAGGAGCTTGAGAAGGAGCAACAGCTTCAGAAAGAGCAGCAGCTTGAGAAAGACCTCGAGAAGGAGCTTGAGATGGAGCAGCAGCTTCAGAAAGAGCTTGAGAAGGAGCATCAGCTTGAGAAGGTTTTTTTGTGAAACCTTGAGTTGTGATCTGCTGTACCACATATGCCACAATGCATTATTCTCTTCTTCACTTTGTCTTGCTTCTTTATTGGAGACTCGTTAACACATTTCTTCCTCTTTTTATCAGCCTTAGTGATCTTCTTCCTCCCAGGTTGTAGCGGCTCAGGCGGAATGTGTACATTATGAGCATCTGTTGAAGGCCAAAATGGAGCACCTCTCACTGGAACAAGTCCATCCGTGTAGTTCCTCTTCCACATTGTTGTACGTAACCAGTGACATACGTAGTCTTCAGGGACTTTCTTCCTGTGAATAATCACTCCATAAGCATGCTCACAAGGGATGCCACATATCTGAAACTTCAAGCAGCTGCAAGTCCTCTTCTCCAAGTTGACACGGTAAGAACAACCACTCAGCTTTGCTTCATAGTCACCATTTGTGCTTGTAGTCACTCTGCACTCATCAGCTTTCTTCTTCTCAGATGCTAGAAATCCCATAACATATGGCGTACAAATCCCTGAAATACAAACACAGAAACCAGAAAGTATATAACACTAAAACCAGAAACAGAAACACAAAACCAGAAAACTCAAAAAAACACTAAAACCAGAAAACTCTAAAACATTAAAACCAGAAACACTAAAACACTACCTTTGTGGTCATGAGATATAGCAGATCTCTTGGCAATACGTGCCATAGCAAGTCTTCTAACCATCTCTAGCATCGGCACAAATGGCTTCTCCCTTGCCTTTCTAATTGTGTTGTTGAAAGACTCAGTGGAGTTGTTTTCCACATCTTCAAAGTAATTTCCCAGCTTCTGGAATGCTCTTACTCAGCTCTTAGGATTTGTCTTCTGCACATCATTATAGACGCCAATGTCATAGCAGCGAATCCTATCCAAGCGTTGTTCATACTCTGCGTTATTGTAGCTCCAAGCCAAACTCTATATCAAAAGCTTCATGTCTTTTTTACTCCCATGATTCTTCTTTAGGTTAGCATAGATGTCCCTAACACACATTTTATGCTCTATCTTTGGCAGCTCTAACTGGACAGCTGTAATCAAGCCCTGAAAGACAAACACAAGTACACAAGCAACCAAGTTAAAGTAAACCAAAACACAAAAAACCCGAAAACAAAACAGAAAACACAATAAACCAGAAGACATTACCTTTTGCCTATCCGAGATCATGATAAAACCATCACCATCATTCAAACCTAAGTCATCCTTTAACTTCTTCACAAACCAGCACTAGTTATCCGTATTTTCCGCTTGAACAACAGCCCATGCTATTGGATATATACGATTATCTGCATCTCTTCCTAAAGCAACCAATAATTGTCCCTTAATCTTGTGTTTGAGGAAGGTGCCATCAACTCCTATCAATGGCCTACATGTATCTTTCCAAGTTGTTTTGATGGCATTAAAGCACACATAGAACCTGTTAAACTCCTCTTTACCTTCTTCATTTGTCAATGTATCAATCACCACTGTCGACTCCTTGTTTGAGTCAATTAACTCAGCCGCATAATCTCTTAAACGGGCAAACTGATGACCGTATTCACATTCAACCCACATCAATGTCGTCTTCCTAGCAGCCTGACATTGATTCCTAGACACGGTGATTCCCCATTTCTCTAGAACAGTTTCTCTAATCTTCATGGGCAAGAAGTATTCCGGTTCATCACGAATTTTGTCTAGAAACAACCTAGCTATATGTGGCACCTTTAGCATCTCACATTGTCCATTAGGCACACAACTATGTTTATCTTCAAAGATCCTAACTTTCCACAGAGGATCTTTAGGTAGACTAGAAGCATAAATTTTCCAAGTACATCCTACACTTTCACGATCACCACCAACACACTTAAATGCTATCTTATCTCTATCATATCTCTGTTGCTTCACATTTCGACATGTTCTCAATGCATAGTCCAGAACACACTCCTTGAAAGCCACGCCGTTGAAGAATGTTTGGTGCTTGTACAATCTCCCTTCACCACGTCTGATGTGGGTCTTCTCTCTCGGCGTCTTCTGAGATTTCTCTCCATCGTCATCGCTCTCAGCCATCTGGACGTGGTGGATCGAAGGCTCATCGACAAATTCCGACACCAACTGCTCGATTTCGAACTCATCTCTATCCATTGCTTCTTCATCGAAGTCTTCTTCGCCAAAACCTCGAATGACTAGAGCCATTGACCACGACTTCAATCTTCTCTCTTTTGAGGGTTTTCGATTTGGAGATTTTTGATTTAGGGTTCTAAGATTTTGGTGGTTTTCGATTTATGGATTTTTGATTTAGGGTTTGTAATTTTTTGGGTTTTTTTTCTCGGGTGGGTAAGTAAATCTGTGGTTTAATAACCTTAATTGGGTCGTAAACGGGTCATAATCGGTTAATTCTCGGGTTTTAGATTGTTAACTACAATTACAAAACAGTAAACCGTTTTAAACCGACATGTATGGGGATTTTAGTTTTTAACGTTCGTTCTGTGGGGATTTAAGCTTCGAACTTTTTTTTTGGGGGGATTTAGATCTTTAACTTTCATTTTGTAGGAATATATACAGAGGTCATAGTTCGATGGGGATCTGGAGGGATATAAGTATAGTTCGTGGGGAAATAGATCGTCTACCCATTATTTCCTGATTTTTAATTATTAGTATTTTTTTTTATTCAACTGTTTATGTCATTGACCGAGTAACATGTATATAAGTGTAATTGTATATCTCATTCAATAATAAGTTTGCATTCGCTTCACGTGAGATTTTATCATCGACTCTCGCTCTCTTTTTCTTGATACCTTACATGTTTTATGAATAAATTTATGAAATGGTGTACATATGAAATATTTAGCCGTGTAGTTGTCTTGTTTTCATCCCTTCTTTTAGAAAAATGCATACAAATATATCATGGATCGTACACCCCGAAATGTTTATGGTAAAAAAAACGACCCATATATTTCTACAGTAATTGCCAGTAACCGCAAGGAATGCTGATCCAACATTTTTGGATGTACTATACAAATTTTATATATCATCCATAAATCTTAACATGTAGGTACAAAAAAAAAAACAAAAAAAATCAAATGCAAGGAATCCATTGCAATATCACTTTCCGAAAGAGGTTTTTGGTAAATCGGGGATTATATGCATATTTGCTTAAACATAATTGTCGGACGGTGAACGATCACTTGAACTACGCAAACATTACTTGTTTTTTTTTTATGATTATGACGTTCTGAGTCGAGATCTGTATATATTTATCCAAATTCGGAATTAGAGCATGTTGTATGATTTCGTTTCAAGTGCCATAAATCATGTGATTTCTAAGTTATGTATTTTGTATTTTTCCGGTCGAACTAACAATACTTAATGATATATTAATTATTAATAACATGGATCGTACACCCCAAAATGTATATGGTAAAAAGAACGACCCATGCATTAGTGGTTGCAAGTAACTGCAGCAAGGAGTGTTGATCCAACATTTTTAGATGTCCTATTCAAATTTTATATATTATCTATCTTAACATTTAGGTACACAAAAAANAGGGAGAATGACTCAAATCTTAAATGATATATTCCCGCCGTTTTTTTTTATAAGTAGTTTTGGCTAAAAACACAAATATTAAGAAACTCATCTTTTATTAAAAAATATCATTTAATATATAAATTAAAAATAATCCAGCCAATCATAAAAAAAACTGCAGAATATTATTGGCCACACAGTATTCGATAAAGATAAAAGTTGCATAGAAACATAAAAACAACTTATATTGTGAAACAAAATAAAATCTCTAAAACTATTTATAAAAAAAAACGGAGGAGTACTACTCTTTCACTAGTACGGAAATTATTCAGTTTGGTCTGTGTAAAATTCCACTATAAAGAAATATATACGCACATCGAGACGTAATGTCTACTTTTGTCGAGAGAAAAAGCATGTGATCTCTCGAGATATTTCTCGAAATGGCTTTATTTTAACTTTTCTAAAGTTTTTTTTTCAGGTTCAATGTATGTGCGAGCATATTATTCCTCTATTAATTGATATATCCTTTCAGTCCAAAGTCGGATATCTATGTAAGTATGTAACGATATTGTCTAGAATATTGATCCAATTTAACTAAACTAGCTTATGTTGTGGTGTTTTCGGAACCATTGTTCACAATTCCATTAAACGAATATATAGACGAGAGAAGATACAAACAAAAAACTTTAGTTGATACACGGGGTAGATTATGGGTAAAAAATCGGATATTGTTATTTAAGACATTTATTGTAGCTAAGAACCAACCACAATAATTTTTTGTACTATATGGCAAAATTCGATTCCTAATTTTGATATATACGGCGAGTCTTTATCCATTTGGATAAATCACTTGACCACACGTTCTTACGTGGGATAAAAACTTGTTATGAGACATTAACCAGTAATTTCTATAACATGGAAAACTAATAATTTGTAAAGAAATTATATAAATAAATCAATAAACATAATATAAAGATGATATCGATACATTAATTATGAATATAATTTGTAGAGTTGAGACAAATCTCTTTTCTTATAAATTGCATGGCGTTCTGAATTTCAGGATACAACTGCAAATATTATGTCTCGCATAATCCAAAAACATAATCTATCATTTTTGGACCATAGGCTAATCTACCAAGATCTGAGATTCGAGCTCAGTCTGGTATTTCCTCTCTCCAATACACCGTAGTGTATTCAATGCTTTTTTTAAACTTTGTTATGAGTTCTCCACTAGATATACAAGAGGATTTCACCTCAAGTTTCCAATGTGGGACATTTGCTAGTTTTTACACTTAACCAAATTTTGAAGTTTCACAAGTTTTTCAAATCACTCACTTTGGATATCCATTTCTCATTCAAATCAATTACGATTTTGACAAATGAATACACTGCATTATAGTGTTCACGACAATAATTTTATTGTGTCCGAAATCCGGTCATTCCGACAGACGTCTCTACCGGAAAATCCAATGAATAAGTGATCAACACCGCTTCATCAAAATAAAGAATTGGTTATGTTGACAACATAATTGGAATGTAATTCAGATTAAAAGTCAAGAGACAGCTCATTCATTTGGGTGCTTGCTTTCACTTTGCAATTGAAAGCAGTTTGTCGTCAACTCAATAATATAGGTGAGATTTTGCTTTCAAATATTCTGTCATTACGTCATTTTAAGTCAAAATTTAAATTTCTTTTTGTCTTTCTATTCTCATTTGAACGAGTCTTTATATTTCTCGTGATTTTTTTTCCTTTAAACTATATCCATTACATTCTTGCATTGGCAGATGCATCATTTGAAGATACATTAGAAATTGGTTACAACATAAAATAAGAGGAAAGCAGTAGATTGGTCAATACATAAGGAAAAAAGTTGATGAGAATTGGGTAAAAACTCAAACCATGTCATGAGGAAAGAGCTCTGTCGACGTTGGTGATTTGTTCGGATCCATTGTGGTCATTGTCACGATCCATACTAGGCAATTTGGACCTAATAATTTGACGTGTTTGGAATGCCGGTCCAACGTATTTGAATGTCAATGCGAATCTAAAAAAATATAATTTTCATATATTTTATCTAAAATCATAAATAATAGTAAAATAAAAAATCACATTAAAACTTCATAAAACAATCCAACTCCATAAACAATCCAACAATAAAAAAACAAATTTGGTTGAAATATGACTCTTCTTGCATTTTTGCCTACAAAATCATTCATTAATTCACGTAGTCGAATTTTTCAACCATTATTGTTTCAATTAATAACAAAACCAGCTCATTCAATCGTTCATGTAACATGATAGACCACAAATACACTTAATCAATAAGTTTGTTAATAAAAAAAACTCATTAACATTGCTAAAAAGCCTTACAAGCATTACTATCTTATTTTTTTACATATAGATTAATAAAATACTCCCTATGTTTCTTATTGATGGATTTTTCTAGAGTTTTCACTCATATTTTTAAAAAAATAATGTTCAATTATAAATGTATAAATTTTTTTATATTAAATAATTTCCATGAATTTAAACCAATAATAATTCAAGAAATTTGATTATTTTAAATAAATGGTTTTTAAATTTGGTATCATTTATTTGTAAAAAATGCAGTGAAAACTTAGAAAAATCTATTTTTAAAAAATAAAAAACTATAAAATCTATCAATAAAAAAATAGAGGGAGTATATAAAAAGAAAAATATAACTAAAACATGCCCCCTCCTAAATTGGATACCTTAATCGGTGGCTTACCTCGCTATACCAATTACCCAAATATTCTCGCCATTGTAGTATATGGAGTTCAATCCAAGGACGTATGAGAATAGTAACATTAGGAATACAAGACACTAATTAAGCTACGCTAATCAATGAAAGATTTTTCTAAGAAATTCCTAATGAAAATAAAAAGCAAACAAGCAAGGTATGAAAGCATAAGACAAAGCAATCAGACAATTCGAACTTAAACAAAGCGGGAAAGTAAATTAGAAAGTTTAAAACGATTAAACAAGATAAAGCAAGCGAATCCTAGAATGAGGTTATTGATTTTGGGTGATTCTAGAACTAATCCATGATGTCAATATACTCAAACAATGATAATCCTTAAGTTTTGATCACTAATTAAGACTAATACATTTCCATTACAATAATTACTTTGTTAATTACTTATCAAGAATAAATTCCCATTTGTGATTAAGAAATCAACAAGCATTAATTACAAGATCATATAACCAATAAACTCTTTAGACATCTATTTCCATTGGTTAAACAAGTAAATCTTTTAAAAAGTTATTTGGGAAGTTTCATCGAACATCTTCCGAGTATGAAATTTCCTAAGGTCTAAATCAACTCAATCAAGGAATATCTAACATTAAACTCACTTAATAAGAAAATATCTTATGTAAACTATGCCTTAACATCATGGATCTACCCTAAGGATCACCATAATCTACCTCATCCCAATGATCATAAGGGATCTACTCACTAATCATAATAGAACCAACAAAACCCACGAGGGAAGTGTTAATGATCATGATTAGTGATTAATGAAAGAAAGATTTAAAGAAAACACTTAAGAACTTGCATAAAAACTCAAGATATCTCTTACAAATGTTTAAGAACTTTAAAAAGGAAAGAGTTTCAAAAGAGAGAAGAAGATGTCTACAAAATTAGGTTTAAAACATATATATAGCAAAAGGGGGCGAACCGGATCAATACATGATAAATCGGGTTTTGCCCCAGTGGGTATGGGTCATAATGCCTTTCAATCAACCATGCAGGTCGATTGAACCTCCCTGCCGGCTTCAATCGACCGTGCATGTCGATTGAAACTCCAGACGAACATGTGCTTGCTAAACTCGCCATATCTCTTGAACCACTGCTCCAAATGACTTGAAACTGCCACCAAACGAAAACTAACTCGATTATCTATGACTTTTACGAAGATCTCATAAGCAAAATCCAAACGTGAACCCTTAATATGGCACGATCTTTCAGTCACTTTGGGTGGTTTCGGCGATTGGATCTCTATGGTCCGTTTAATCGACCATCCAATCGACCAGTCAGGTCGATTGGAAGTGTTCTACCTTAGCTTTTGCTCCAAATGACTTCTTCTTGGTCTAATTAAGCCTATAATACTTCACTCCTACTCCAAAACCTAAAATATGTAAATGGAGATGCAAAATGCAGCTAATAGCATATACACATGAATGTAAATGCATCAAAACAAGGAAAAACATGGTTATAAATCATGTAAAATGCCAAGATATCATATGCTCTGGGCCAGCCTTGCATGTTTGATTGATCACAATAATGGAACGGCTAGAAGTATCTTGATGTAGTATAAGGTCCATTTCCCTCCACAAACCATAAACCACATGAAAGATCAATTTACAAATGATATTGAGTTTCTTTGATCTAGACGATGTTCTTATCTAAGCTACAATGTCGTCTAAATCTGAAGAATCAGAAAGCGTGTGATGGTTGAAGAATGCAGACCATACTTATGAGGTATAATTAAGGATAGCCCAAGAAAAGGTGAACTCTATTTTTGGATGGGAGTTATACAAGAGATACTCACTTAGAACATTTAGTCCTCATCTTAGTAACTAATCTCTTGTTGGTAACTTGTTCTCACCACAATCCGTTTGAAAGATTTCTAATTGAGGACGGAATCTGACCAGAAAACTGATTACGAGAAAGGTGAGATGTGAAAGATTTCCAATCGAAGAAAAAATATGGTAAAAAAACGATTATGAAAAAGGTCGAGAGAAGTGAGAAGAGAAAGTTGTCCAATTGAGGACGAGATTTGACCATGTAAACCATTATTTGAAAGGACTTAAGTGGTGAGAAAACGAAAGTCTTAAATTGGAATAAAACTTGCCGTAGAGACAGCTGCAAATTTTTCAAATTGGCAAAAGAATGTGGGGTTTCACCAGTGAATTTGTTACTAATGAGGTCAAGAGTTTCAAGATGAGAGAGCTTTTTAATTGAAGATGGAATCTGGCCAAAAAAACTGATTATAAAAAAGACGAAGAGAGGTGAGATGTGAAAGATTTCCAATCGATGACGAAATCTGATCCGAAAACTGATTTTGAGAAAGATCGAGAGAGGTGAGAAGTGAAAGATTTCCAATCGAAGACGTAATATCATCCGAAAACTGATTATAACAAAGATTGAGAATTTTGAGATTTGAAAGATTTTCAATTCAAGACGAAATCGGACTAATAAACTGATTATCAAAAAGACTGAAAACTTCGAGATGCAAAAGATTTCCAATCCAAGGCGGAATTTTAGCTGAGCTTATCTTCCATTTTAGCATTCTTTGGAAAAACCAAATGGAAGTGTAGGTTGTAAACTTTTCCAAGTGATATATACAAGATTAACCTGGAGCGATTAATTTAAATAGTTTCAACTGCCAGGGACACGTGAAAGCAACGAGCGATCACGTGCGGTCGAATCAGACACACGTGCGACTTGTTTCCCACCGGTCAGGCAGAAAAAAAAAACAATTTACACGGGGGACAAAATTGACCAATCCAGTGTTACCCTTCGGCGTTAAATTGAATGGATATTATCGTCATTTACTGTTTAAAAGCATGGAGCTTAAGAGAATCTGCCCTTTGATATGGTTGTTGGGTTCTTTGATATTACGCGACTTGGTCCACTCATATATATAATATGCCAATTATGTGGTAAACCAATGTTTTTTTTTGAAACGTTGATAATTTTTTTTAATATAAATTTGTGATAAACCAATGTTGTTGAAGAATAAGAGGATGTAATAGGTTAGGTTGAGTGGATTCGAAGACATGACCAAAATGGAACCGTAATCGTATTTTGAACTGTAATCGTACTATTTTCAAATCGTTTCATCATCAAATCGTAACCAAATCGTAACCAAATCGTAAAAATAAAAAAATCATAGAAAAATTATGTATAATAAATGTGCTAAACTAATTTATATTTTTCTAACAGTATAAAAAATATTTTTGTGAAACAGTTTTATGATGAAATATATAAAATTAAAGAAAGAAAAAAGCATGGATTTATGGACGAGATGGAATGAAACTTGCATGCCGATCAAACAAAAAAAAGGAAACTTGCAACTAAGGCCCAGTTCGTTTCATCATCTAGATGGTTCATCTGGATGAAGATGAGAATTGATGTTCGTTTAAATGTTTTTTCCCTTCAATCAGATGAATCATTTAAATGAGTTTTAAAAATTATGAACAAATTTTTGAATCCGAATAGAACCATCTGGATGGAGATGGTTCTGTCAAAAAAGAAAAAGACAAAAATATCTCTAGCAAAATAAATAATTAGCTATGTTAAATAAATAATAAATAATAAATAATAAATAATAAATAATAAATAATAAATAATAAATAATAAATAATAAATAATAAATAATAAATAATAAATAATAAATAATAAATAATAAATAATAAATAATAAATAATAAATAATAAATAATAAATAATAAATAATTTTTTTCGCCAAAAATATAAGATCTTTTTTCCCCGCCAAAAACGTAAAATCTCGTTTTCCCGCCAAAAACGTAAAATCCTATTTTCCTGCCAAAAACGTAAAATCTCGTTTTTCTGCCAAAACATATATTCTGTTTTCCTGCCAAAAACGTTAAATCACGTTTTCCTGCCAAAAACGTTAAATCACGTTTTTCTGCCAAAAACGTTAAATCACGTTTTTCTGCCAAAAACATGAAATTCCGTTTTTCTGCCAAAACATATATTTTGTTTTCCCGCCAAAAACGTAAAATTTCATTTTCCCGCAAAAAACATGAAATTTCGTTTTCCCGTCAAAAACGTAAAATCTCGTTTAAAGCATGGGTATTGTAGTCATTTTCCTATTAAAAACATCTAGATGAAGATGTAAACTGATCAAACAGACAAAAGTTCATCCATATGAATCTGGATGAATCATCCAAATGAACAACCGAAAAGGAAACGAACATCATCCAGATGACTCATTCAAATGAATCATTTAAATGGATCATCTGGATGTAAATACTACGTGATCAAACAAACAGGGCCAAAATATGTTATGGGTTCTTATTGAATTTCTTTTAAATGACTAGTCTAACTATATATCTCACTAAATCAGACTAGTTATATTTTAAATTCAACAATTTTAAGAAAATGAAAGATAAGCTCAGCTAAGAAAATTGAAGATAAGCTCAGCTGACTTCGCTGACTTTAAACCAACCAGCGAAATAGTGACATTTGATTTGGTCTTCCTGTTTTAATGTTGACCGTTCGATAGTTCCAAAAAAAAAAAAAAAATGTTTTAGAAAATTTCAAAGATTTTTATGGTTTTGATTCCATTCTTTTAGTAACCAAGTCTTTTATAAATAGTGTTTCATACATGGTCTTTTATAAATAGTGTTTCATACATGGTCTTTTATAAATAGTGTTTCATACATGTATGTAAATTTATCTTAAAACAAACATCACTATTATTCATTCTTATTTGATCGATTCTTTCTTTTTTTGTTTGATAATGTCTTCTAGTTCATTTTTTTTCAAATATTGGCACCGAAAGAGAACATGTTGATATACCAATTCCATCAATACTCAAGAAAGTGCAACTCAAGAACAAGTTAGCGGAAACTTGGAAAAACAGCGCTTAAATACTTCCGATAAGCTACACTTTCGAAAAGAAAAAAAATCAATGATAAAATAAAAGCATGTTGTAATTATTGCAATACAAGTTTTTTTTTTTGAAAATCAGGTTCAGGATATGGTTCATATAAGTATCATTTGCAAAAGATTCACCTTGAAAAAATTGGTGGAGAAAATATTTTAACTCATAATGCTACTTCTTCCAATCTTTAGTCTAGGGCTCGGCGTTTTAACCGAAACCCGAACCCGAACCAAAAAACCCGACCCTTATTCCGGTTTAGAAAAAAATTAAAATTCGGACTGGTTTAGGTTATCACAAAAATAATATTATAAAGTATCATATTGTAAATGTTCAATAAGAATAAATGAAGAATTGATTGATGTTGTTGGGTTTGTATAGGCGATGTTCCCATTGGGTTTTTTTTCTCATGGGTCTGTTTGTTTTCTTGGATTAGAGAAAACGTGAGTTGATATGGGTAAAAGATCCATCCTTGAATCGGAACAAACTTGGCTTGGTGATATGGGAGTACAATCAGCGAGTGTTGCTAGGAACGTGTACCATATCTGGTTCCTGCTCGTTGTGTTCTCTGCTACGCGTCTCGTGTTTTCGCGCTCACTCTCCGCTGATCCGGATCCGTGCGGCTCAACGAAACTTAGAGAATTCCAGAGACTCAGATCCGATCAGATCACTGTTCTAATCAACGGTTACTCTGAATCTCGTATTCCTCTTCTGCAATCCATCGTGGCCTCGTATTCCGGATCCTCAATCGTATCATCAATCTTAGTCCTCTGGGGTAACCCTAGCACACCGGGTCAAGTACTTGACCAGCTTCACCACAATCTGACTCAGTATTCGCTTGGTGCTGCTTCTATCTCTCTAGTTCAGCAATCATCGAGCAGCCTCAACGCCAGGTTCCTTCCTCGGCCTTTTGTCGAAACGCGTGCTGTTTTGATATGCGATGACGATGTGGAGATAGACAGGAAGTCGCTGGAATTCGCGTTTTCCGTGTGGAAATCCAACCCTGAGCGTTTAGTTGGACTGTTTGTGAGGTCACACGGCTTTGACTTACAGGGGAAAGACTGGATGTACACTGTTCACCCAGACAAGTACTCGATCTTGCTGACCAAGTTCATGATGATGAAACAAGACTATCTGTTCGAGTATAGCTGCAGTGGAGGTGTGGAGATGGAGGAGATGAGGAAGATCGTCGACCAGATGCGTAACTGCGAGGATATACTGATGAATTTCGTAGCCGCAGACAAGTTAAAGGCAGGGCCAATCATGGTTGGAGCAGAGAGAGTTAGGGATAGGGGAGATGCGCGTAACGAAGAAGAAGAAGAAGAATTGGAGAATGGGGTAAGAGAAGCTGGGTTGAGCAGTAGAAGAGTGGAACACAGGAAGAGAAGAGGGAAGTGTATTAGGGAGTTTCATAGAGTTATGGGGAATATGCCATTGATGTATAGTTATGGTAAAGTTGTCAACTCTGTTGGGGAACAAGGGCTGTGTCGTAAATCCGGAAAGCTTGTGTTTTGCGACCGAGATTGAACCCTTCATAGCCTTTTTGTGTCCAAGTCTCGACCATAAAGGGATGTAAAAGTTTATCACCGTCGTGTAATAGCAACTAGCAGAATGCTTCAAAGAAGCTTGTTTCTGAGATGAGATTACTCTGTGTTTGTAAACTACACACGAACACGATTCTTATTCATGTTAGCTTAAGGCCATCGAATCCATATATCATTTTGTTTTCGTTGGCATCAATCGAATCCATATATCTAAAATTCAAAGGTTCTATATCAAAGAACATAAAGGCTGCAACTGGTTGTCTTGCAAAATAACAAGATGAATAAAAATTAGTAGAAAATATATAGAAGAAAGTTTTCCTTAATTTTCTCCTCTTTGTTCATCTAACTAACATGGAATGAGTTGGAAAAATAAATTCCTCACAAGTTTCATTTTCAACCTAAATGGTAAAACTTGAGAGGAATCTATTTTCTCTCTGATTTTTTTCCTCTAAAGGTGCAACCAGTTGCAGCCAAAGAAAAATCTCAAGTTTATACGTATGTGTTGCGTTATTTTAACTTGGAATATTTTTCAGCTACAAATATTTAACCAAGAACGACGATTTTTTAGACAGAAAACATATATACTATTATATAAAAACACAAAAATAAAATTTAGTGTATTTGTCTATAAATTAGTATATATATTAGGAAATAATAATAAATTAAAAAACTGTTCATAGTACTCCGCATAATATGATACTATGATCAGTTTTTTGTTTGATTTTTGTGTTTTTCGTCTAAGAGTTTGATTGGTATAACTGATGGTATAGCAGCAACACTAAGTGATTGGCAAAGTTGTGAATGATTATATATAAAATTATTTAGTATATTTATTTGTAAACATTATATCTATATTTATAATATATTTTTAATAATTATTTCATATTTCAATTGTATCTATTAAATTATATTTTTATTTAAAATATTATTTTAAAAATAATTGAAAAATAAAATAATGATAAATATTAGTTTTAAAAGTATAAAATTTACACTTTAATATAAATATAATTTTGATATTATTTAACAAAATAAATTAGTCAAATAAAACTATTTTAATTTTTTTGATATTTTAGAGATTAATGCTCTACCAAAAACTTCATATGAAAGCGCATAGAGGGAATGAGCATTTGCGGTTTTTAATGATTTCTTATATGATTTATTAATAAAAGTTAATTGGTTGATAAAAAAACTTAATATTTTTAAAAATGTTCTACCAATCAAGGCATAAGAAGATACACCACAAATAAAGGAAGGTAGTATCGTGTCTCCATGAAATACCGTTCTTTCTATGTTATGTTATGCTATGTTATATACTTGTGTTAGACTATGTACATTGGTTTTCAAATATAATCATAAGAGCATCTGCAGCGGTGGGTGTCTCAAAATTTTTTTTTTTTTTTTAATTAAGGGAAATTGCAGTGGATGACCAAAAAAAAAATTATAATTAAGTAACTGACCAAAAAAAAATTGCCACAACTATTCTATGTAAAACATGTAATATTCCAGAAAAAACCTTTACTGACAGTTTCTTTTGACACAGTAGAAAAGTGGATGTAATTGTTGGATTTACTTTATTGACAGAAAAAGCAGTTCCGATACAACCAAAGCAAATCGGAGGAGTAGGGGAAACAATTTTTTTTAACTGCATCCACAATCTCAGTAATTTTAGTGGAGATCGATTTTGGTGTTTCAGCGCGTATCGGCTAATTGAGTGAGAGCGAAGGAGTATCGGCACTACATACCAACAGGTAAGGTACTTCGCCGCTGCGATTTCCCAATTGGCGGAACAAGTTCGAGTTTTTTGTTTTTTTCCGGTACACCCAGATTCCCGTAGGTTAAAAATCTCAGTACTTCACAGATCTAGTTCGGTTGAGTTCGATGTGTAAAGGGTTTTTTTGTCATGTATTCCCGATTTGGAGATGGGATTATGTGTATATGATGGCAATGGTTATATGTTGTATTCCAACATTCACATATTACAGTTGAACTGTGATGTGAAGAAGACGACCGAGTAGCCTATTCTTTTTATCGTGTACTCTATTTTGTTGGGTTTGTTCTGTAGACCGTCTATTCGACTGGAAAATGGATACTCTATTTCGAGATTCAGTTATAGTATCATCTGGCTCTTGAATAGCAATAACCAACAACTAGCCAATACCTTATAATATATAAAATTATTTGCCATACACAGATCTCATCAGTTGAGTGAATACTATATGTGATGTATATAGTAAGTCTACACATAAGTATTAATAATAGTCTCACTATTTAAATTACAAAGCCATATGCTATGCCATAGTCTGCGTAGGATGGGCGATACCAGTGGTCGATACCAACACATTAATATAGCAATACTACAGTTATTTACCATTCCCCTATCTCATCAAGGTCGTGGATACGAAATGTGTTTCATTTACTATGCACAACCGTCCAACTATTTATAATAGACTGACTATTTTAAGCAACTATACATATGTAGGCTACATTTAATAGATTACCTCCTGGTCGGTAATCGTTATATACCGGAGGAGCATCTCGTCCAAACAGTGCTGGTGAATCACTCCCATCCGTCAGAATTTTGTGCAACGCTTCAGCAAAACGTCCCCAATAAATGTTCGACCCTGTTGGGTGATCTACATCTTCCCCCGAGTCCGAACCATCGCATGCGTCCTTTTTATCGAAATCCCCTTCATGTGTATCAAACAACAGCTTCCTCCGCACACTGTTACTTCCTTCACATTGTGCAGGTAAATCTTCTGTAAGCACAGGAACCAACCCGGCATTGTCATCATCTGAGTCACTATCGGAATCCATATCTGTCACCGGCATTTTTCCTTTCCCTTTGGAGGCAATTGGAACTGGTGGACTAACCAAGCGGGTAACATTATATGGCTCTTGAATAGAAATTCCATTCGTCATGTGCCGTGTAGACAGACTATTTGATTTGCCACGCTTGGGTCCAGTTTGATCTGAGGAAAACCGATGGTTGTCACTTGCTGGAACGGTTAAAGGTGTGTCAGACATGGAAAAGTCGTGCAAATCATCTTCCGTATATGTCCCTTCTCCAGGACACTTCCAATCTGTCTGAGGCATTTTCCTTTTACTTGCACAAGTAGCCCAACCTTTTTGATGTTTGACAACAGAGACGAAGAGGTTAACCTCTTCTATTTTCCTACGCATTTGGACGAAAACTTCAACTTCGTCGTTATCTGTGATATATTGCGGTGTAGATCCATCTTCATCGTCTATGGATAGCCACAATGGATACTGATACGACAGTTTGATTGTTATGTTTGGAGCTACTAGTTTCAGTTTCCCTTTAACCTTTCCAAGCAAATCTTCCAAAGACATTCCTCCCCGCAGCCGAATAATCCTATCTCCTTCCACAGTTTCGGGTTCGAAACTCCAAGCCATATCACTTCCTCTATTCCATGTCCCAATCACAAGTAGGACATTATCTTGTGATGAAAGACCCTGACAAGCAAGGTAGAATACATAAGCCCAACATAGACATAAACGAAAATGGTATAGAAATATTATGAATTTCCCCAATAGTAGATCTATAGATTTAACTTCTATATATTAACAATACTATGTACGCATCTGGTTCATATAGACAAACGAGCTCAGTAACTAGTAATAAATGGAAATTTATGTTTTCTATCTTAGGTTTCCTACCTGATATGTTCTGGTATTTGCCATAAATCCACCGCCTTCATCTCCTTCTTCCATCTTTCCTGTTTTTTACCGACAGAAATCAGAAGCTTTGGTAATGGTAATTCCACATTTATTGCCTTTACCTTTCATTTTCGGCCACACATTTACTTGGCGGGAACATGATAATTCAGAAATTAAATAAAATTTATGTGTTATGTTAGTGATTAGACTGACTACTCTGACACTAGACAAAATCCTATACTCCTAAAAGCTGTATACGCACATTTCTCTCTCTCCCACGCAAGCAACATGTGTGCTTAGTCACCAGGGTATAAAGGTCAGCAAGGAACCTAAATTGTTACGTGCTTAATTATTAAAAATGTTGGTTATTTTCTTAACAAATTATCAGAAATTGGTTATACAGCAAATTGTCCCTTTAATTAAATAATGAAAAAAAAAACTGGACCAATACTCTCGCGCCACGTCAGCGCGAGGGTGTCTCAAGGTGTCTCAAATGAGAACTTTTGGGGAGGGTGTCTCTCGGTTTTCAACAAAAAACAAAAAACAAAAAAAAATATTTTTTTTTAATAGAGAGACACTGCCGATGGAGATGCTCTAATAAACTTTGAACATTCAATACCTTACTTTTTACCTTTTAACATTCCACATCATCTTCTCTCTCTTCCACCTAATAATGCAACATACACTCAATTTTTACACTCTACAATGCTTTTGTTTAATAAAATACAATACTCTACCCCACCACTTGTATTTCATATTCCTATTCTTATTTTTTTTTTATGTTTTTGTTTTTGTGGTTAGTTGGAATATTGATTTTGAAATTGATCATTGTTAGAATTTGAGTAGTTAAAGGGTAATTAGTATAATTTTGGGTGTTAAAAAAGTTATTGTTGGGATCAATTTCACTAAAAACGGGTAAAAATATAAACAAGAGTTTATTGGAGGCTAATGAGAATATTATAATAAAAAGACGGTTTTTTTTTTGGTATTTAAATCAAATGAAACAATTGATCTCAAATCATTCAGATAGAAAAAGTCAAAAATCTTAACAACCAATGACACAACAACACGTGTTCTTATTCTTATATTCTACAACCAATTTTTTAATCAATTTCTACATTCCACGTGGCCCAATTCTATTCATTCGTTGTGTGAGTCATTGACATTCCTTATTTTTCATCTGGTCATCGACATTCAACAATATTTAATACATGTCATCTTCAACACTTCATTCAACACCTCATTAAATGATTCAATTGTTGAAGCTTTTTTTTCAACACCTCCATTGCAAATAGTCTTATCAATCATGTTATGGTCTGGGTAAAAATGCATCATTGCGTGATATCAAGAATCATTACCATTTTGTTATGTGGAAGTTCTCTTTGGATTGCAAAAATGTAGTTTCTCGTGAAATGATTGGGTCCCACTTTACAAGTTAATTAGGTAGTGACCTACGCTCTGCGCAGAGTGAGATATTTATGAAAATCTCGCTTTGATTTGACAATCTCCTACACATTTATAATTTTATTGCAATTTGATTTGAATATATAGTTTATTATGATTATATTTGAAAAGTCTAATTTAATTTGATTTGGATTCAAGACACTGATGTTCGCCCTATTTCTCTCCCAATTTCGTCAAGCCGCCGTCAAGAAAAAAAAAATCGATCGTCACCGGCGCCGTCAGCGTCGGCGTCGGTGATCTAAGGCAAAATCATGTTATTCCTTTTGCTTTTCCTTTCTTTTCGGGCTACTCCAGGCTTCTTCCATGGCAGAATAAGATGAAGGTTTCGATGCCGGTGTATGGTGTGTCGATGTATGTTGGTCTGTTTGGTCGTCGGCGGTGCTTTGGGCTTTGCTGCAGCAGCTCTCTTCGGGTGTTTCTAGGGCGTTGTCTCTTCTTCTTCGTCGGTGGATCTTGTAAGAGATAGTGTTTGCGGCTTTGGCTTGTGGTTTCTGTAGGTGGCAGATCTGGATCTTGGTGGCTCTAGGCGGTTCCGTTTGTGTCGGGTCTATCTTTAGCTAGGTCGATGTTGCTTTTGATCGGGTAGTATCCTCCCTTCGTTTTTCTTCTTCTATGGTTAGCTTGGTTTTAGCTCTCGTTGTTGGTCATGGATGGTTTAATCTTTTGGTATCAGTTTGTTCTGTGGTTAGATGGTTTGGTAGGCTAGTTTTCGACGGTATCTGGTATAGCGGGGCTGTGTCAGCCGGAATTTTAGTTTTGCCTTCTCGTTTATCCTTGATTTGGGTTTAAGACATTTCACTCCTAGTTCTCCTCTCCCTTTTTGTATACTCGTGGTTGCTTGTGGGTTGTTGTGGATTAGGTTTCGTTTCTCGGGTGCGTTTCTCGGATGGTATCTCGCTGCGGAGGCATCTACTAGCTTTCTCTGTTTCCCTTATGGGGTTTTGGAGTTGGTTTCGCGACGATGCAGTGGGTTCGATCTTCAATTCTGCTCTTGTGTGGAGGTGGTCAACTTTTTGTCTGTAGGTGGCTGAGGCTGGGTTTACGAGTGTCCGTGTGTTAGAGTTGGTGATCTTTATTGGCGTATCCCTAGTTCGTTTTCAAGGTGTTTCTCCTTGTTGCTTTGTCGGCTCAATTTCTTCAGCTCCTGGGTATGGCAAAGATGGTTTGTTTATGTTTTCTGGGTTGTTTTGTTCCTGCTTTCGTTTCTGCCAGGTTGTTGTTTGTGGTGAGCTCGGTTTAATGCCTTCAGCGGTTTCTCCTTATATTGGTGTTTGCTGTTTGTTTCGGTTCTTCGCGAGGTTCTGGTCTTCTGTTGCAGCTCTGGCGTCATCCGGTTCTTTAGAAAAGATCGTGGGAGCTTTTTTGTTCAGAGTTTCATTTTTAGAGCTTATGAGTGTTTTGTTTTAAATCATCCTTTCTGTATTCTTAGATTTTATCTCCTCGTTTGTTTCCCTTTCTGTTGGGGATTCGTCTCCCTTTTTTGGGCTTTGTTTCCAGGGTTTTTTTGTTTCCGCCGGCTTTGTGTAGTAACAACGAATTCCATTCTTGTACCCTTCTTTGTATTATATAATGAAAAAAACTTCAGACGAAAAAAAAAATTTTGATTTGGATTTGAATATGCAATTTAATATAATTAGATTTGAACATGAAATTTAATATGATTTGAATTTGAATATGCAAAATAAATGGTAATCTCAAAACAATTTAATCCATTTTGAATTTGAATATGAAATTCCTCATGTGAATATTCATTAGTACGTGTGCGTTTGATGATAATATTAGCATCAAACTATATTAATAAAAATTGATTGGTTGATAAAAAAACTTAAATGTTCTACCAATCAAAGCTTAAGAAGATACTCCGAAAAGAGCAAGTTGTCATTATAATTATAATTACAATGAAACTTAATGTTTTTTTATAATTATACTCCGGAAATATTTTATATATCTTAATAAATTTTTTATTATAATTAATTATTGTTACTATTGAGAACTATAATACAAAATTCAAATACTTTTAAAAATGGATTTAAAATATATATTTAGAGCAATACACTCAACCCTTTATTTTAAGGATGAGTCACTTTCAAAATGATGATCTTAATGGAAATGCATCTTGAAACTTTATTGACTTAAAAGATAAGTAAAACTTCGAGCCGAAGTAGTTGTTATTGTTAGTGATGCTTTTACTTTGCCGTACAGATGTTGAACATTTAATTATTTATGTCACACGACTTTAACAATAATCAATTCAGTAGTTAGTGCATAGTCCTGCGAAAGTCATTAGTCTATAGTAACTCATCAAATTCAACACGATTATGATTAGTTTAGAGTCTTCATGAACTCATCAAATTCAACACGACAATTTGGAAATTTTTGCAATATCTCAGAAGCTTTAAAGCTTTCATGGTGAGAAAAGAAAAACGTTTCTGATGAGAAATAATTAATAATAATTTCTGATGAGAACTAAATAATAATTTTGAAAAATGTTTAAAATAATAAATCTGTTATTAATTTTGGAAATTATTTAAAATAATAAATATTTTATTATCATCGGTTATTGATAAATAATAAAAAATTACAATCATTTATAAAAACTAACACAAATATTAACATCACTTATTTATAACTGATATAATTATTACATCAGTTGAAAAAAACTGATATAAATAATTAAATCATTTGTCATAACTGATTTAAATATTAATATCATTTATATTGATTGATGTAAATTTTAGCTTCATTTTTTGCAAGTGATACATATTAACATCAATTATAACAAATGATGAAATTAGTTGCATCAATTGCTAAAATTGACACAAGATATTAGAGTCACCACTTCCAGAGTCATTTATTTTAATGATGCAAATTCGTTTGTATCAATCATAAAATGATATAAACTAATAAAATAAATGACACAACAAACCCCATTTCTTGTAGTG
>PKML01013729.1:133664-144063 GCA_002933935.1 Eutrema yunnanense | reverse complement strand
ATAATGAAGGCTCAGCCCACGACGAGGTTTCACGAGGCTGTTTACGAGTTGAGGAAAGAAAGGCGCGAGCTAAAAACGAGCACGATGGGAGCAGCGAGCATGCTGGAAACAGCGAGCTCGCAGGGAAGGAAGTAAGCGCAGGAAGATATCAGTACGAGCTCGACCGAAATCTAAGCATGGTCAAACATAATTATATCACCTCCAAGAATCAAGCCTTGCATTTAAAGACAAGATTACGAATTCAATTCCAAGTTTGAAATTAAGATATAGACGTTTATATTTTCTTGAGCTTGTATAAATCAAAAAGAAATAGTCATTGTAAAGGGACCGAATTCTCGATTAAGAAAGATAATACACATTTTTTCTTGATTTTCTAAATTATTCTCAAGAACATACGACCTGAAAAATCGGGAATTGAGGTTGTGAGATTCTGCTCTCACAATTTGGCGCCGTCTGTGGGGAAGAGCAAAACAACTTCCTCTTGGTAACCTACGAAACTAACCACTCAAAGAAGACGATGGCAGATACAACAAGTACGGCGGTCTCTACATCATCTAGAGTCATAATAACTTCCATTCCCATGACCCAGCCCGCCGACGCCACTTCAGTAGACCTGGACGGAACAACAAATGTTCCCACTATCACCTCGGGAGCAAGCATCTCGACAGGGATCAACGACATTGTCGACCCCTCGGGACCTCCGGCCTCGAACCAAACGGCTCCGGATCAAATAGCTGAGATCCGGAACCTAATATCGTGCCTCATAGAGCAGAATCGCTCAATGGCAGCACGCCAGGATGACCTCGAAAGAGCAAATCGGGCAGGTACCTCTTGGCAGGGAGGATTGCCGTTCCCACCTCCACCGGTGACACGGCTAAACTTTTCCAATATCAACGCCTCAACCAGCAGGATGGTCGGCTCAGCCACCACCTCGCAGCTCAACTCGACGATATTAAACCTCATATTCACTCATTCCACGACCCAGGTTGCGGAAGGAGAGGTTACACCAACAGCGACCTTACCAGGGGTAGATCCGATCTCGGATCTACTAACCAATCAGATCCGCTCTGGAAACATAAACGAGATCCGACCTGCCGGGGGATCCCTGCCCCCACTTCCCAAGCAATAACGAAAACCACATGGGATCCGGCAGCTCACATGGGTTCGAATCAATCAAGAAGTATTGTGAAGAAACGAATGCCGAGCTACAGCGAATGAGATCACAGGTTCACGCTGCTATAAGCTCGGCACCTGAAATAGACATGGTGATTGACGAGGTCAACCAGACCCCATTCACCTCACAAATCGCGATCCCTCAGCTCGGCGACGTCGGAAACATCCGATTTCCTAAATATAACGGAGAAACTGACCCAAAGGCGTTCATGAGAAGTTTCAAATTCGCCTTTTCAAGGGTGCAATTACCCGGGGGTGACCTCGAATCAGCACGCTGCCGTTTCTTCGCCGAAAATCTAACAGATTCGGCCCTGGAATGGTTTACCTCCTTGAAACCAAACTCGATAGACAACTTCACACAACTTCAAGCTGCATTTTTGAAACAATATTATGTATTCATCCAGATCGAGACCTCGGAGGCTGACTTGTGGGTTCTCACTCAAAAGCCAGGCGATTCACTACGGACGTATATTGACAGCTTTAAAGCCATCAAAGCGAAAATCGCCGATCTACACAACCCAACGGCCTTGAAAGCCCTCCAAAACGGATTGTTGAAGACCTCGAAATTCTTTGAGGAGCTTACAGTCCGGGAGCCGGTATCACTAGATGATGCGTTACATCGCGCTTCGCGCTGGATTATCCTCGAGGAAGCAAGTGCACCTGCAACCTCGGTTAGACAATCTCAGACAACCAACTCCCAAGGATCTAAAAAATCCGGGAGAAAGGATTCCCAGCATCCAAAACAAAGCCAGGGGATACACTCATACTCAGTAGGTAGCCCACCTCGCAATAGATTCAAGCCTTACGATCCAAGCAAGTGGTGCGACTTCCACAGGATCAAGGGCCACTCCACGGAGGAGTGCCACGAAGTGAAGAAGCAGCTCGCTGCTAAGTTCGCAGCAGGGGAGCTGGGAAAAATCGAGCTGGAAAAACCTCCTCCAAGGAAGAACTATTACCCAGCACGAGAAGATGAAAGGCGGGACCGCCCATCTGAGGATGATCGTAAACTAGAACGTTCATCCGAGGAGGAGACGAGGCGAGATCCCCCCAAAAATAGGGAAACAGACCTACCTCCTCCCAGCATGAAGAAAAGAATTAGCTTTATTCACGGAGGATCCCAGCTATGCCGCAACTCCGTAAACTCAATCAAGAAACATCAGCGAAGGGTAAACACCGACACACGTGAAAGGAACCCATTCAAGGGACCTAACACACAAATTTCGTTCTGGGAAAGCGAAGCTTTTGAACTAGATTCTCCACATGACGATGCTCTCCTCATCATGCTAGAAGTAGGCGAATACGAGCTCACTAAAATGCTTGTAGATACGGGGAGCTCTGTAGAACTCATCCTCCTAAGCGTTCTTAGGGAAATGAATATACCAGATCACGAAATAAAAAAAAAACAAGATGGTGTTAACCAGCTTTTCCGGGGAAACCACGCTGTCTCTCGGAACAATAAAACTCCCGGTAATAGCAGCTGGAGTAAGAAGAATAGTCGAATTCACGGTTATAGATAGGCCAGCCCCATTCAATGTCATCCTAGGAAGGACATGGCTACATTCAATGAGAGCTGTATCCTCGACATACCATCAATGCATAAAATTTCCAGCCCAAAATGGGATCGCAACAATTAAGGGAAGTCAAAAGGAATCCAGAATGTGCTACATGGTAGGCTTCCAGATCGCAAAGAAAAGCGCCGTATACCAACTACAACGAAAAGACGAGCTCAAATACCAACTAGCCAAAAAGAAAAGTGGTCCAGGCAGTATCGGACCTCCCAAAGACCTTATCGAGAAAATCGTGATCAACGAGTGTCATCCTAACCAGAAAGTAGGAATTGGATCCGAGCTCACCAGATCCCAAAAAGAACAAATAACAACATTCCTCAAAGAAAATTCCGATTCATTCGCATGGACAACAGCTGACATGCCCGGAATCGATCTGAATATAATTTCGCATGAGCTCAATGTGGACCCAAACCATAAACAGTACGCCAAAAGCGTCGGAAATTCGGACCTGACAAGACCGACGCTGTCAATAGCGAGGTCATCAGATTGCTAGATGTAGGATTCATCAAAGAAGTAAAATATCCCGACTAGTTAGCAAATCCGGTTGTAGTGAAAAAGAAAAATGGCACCTGGCGAGTTTGCATCGATTTTACGGATCTAAACAAAGCGTGTCCTAAGGACAGCTTCCCACTACCTCACATCGACAGGCTAGTAGAAGCTACCGCAGGACACGAGCTCCTCAGCTTTATGGACGCATTCTCAGGGTATAATCAAATACAAATGAGCCCTGAGGACCAGGACAAAACATCCTTCGTAACAGAACGAGGAACGTACTGTTATAAAGTAATGCCATTCGGCCTCAAAAATGCGGGAGCCACCTACCAAAGACTTATGAACAAAATGTTCGCAAGCCTCTTGGGGAAAACGATGGAAGTATATATAGATGACATGCTGGTCAAGTCCCTAAAAGAGGAAGATCACATAGCTCAGCTGGGGGAATGCTTCAACTTACTCAACAAATATGGGATGAAACTTAACCCTTCAAAATGCACCTTTGGAGTCGCCTCAGGCGAATTCCTAGGTTACATAGTAACTCAACGAGGAATAGAAGCAAACCCCAAACAAATCAGTGTGTTCCTGGAAATGCAACCTCCAAGCTTAGTAAAAGAGGTGCAAAGGCTGACAGGCCGTATAGCCGCGTTAAATCGGTTCATTTCCAGGTCGACTGATAAGTGTCTCCCTTTCTACCAGTTGCTAAAGGGAAACAAAAGATTCGTATGGGATGACAAGTGCGGGGAAGCCTTTGAACAACTGAAAACGTACCTCTCCGAGCCCCCCATCTTATCAAAACCACTTGAGGGTGAACCACTTTACCTATACGTAGCAATCTCCGAAGTCGCAGTGAGTGGCGTCCTCATAAGAGAAGAACGAGCTGAGCAAAAGCCAATCTACAACGTGAGCAAATCCTTAGTAGATGCCGAGACCATATATCCACGAATGGAAAAGCTGGCTCTAGCAGTATTAATCTCAGCTCGCAAACTCAGGCCGTATTTCCAATCACACCCAATCGTAGTAATGACAACACAGCCGTTACGCACAGTATTGCACAGCCCCAGCCAGTCCGGCAGGTTAGCAAAATGGGCCATCGAGCTGAGCGAGTACGATATCGAATATCGACCTCGGACCAGCGCCAAAGCACAAGTATTAGCTGATTTCATTATCGAGCTCACAGCTAATAGCCAGGTTACCAGAACAAGCACCGAAACCTGGCAGCTTTATGTCGATGGAGCCTCCTCGAAACAAGGGGCAGGTGTGGGAGTCCACGTTATATCCCCGACTAACGAAATTGTAGAACAATCTTTCAGGCTCGGATTCCCAGCATCAAATAACGAAGCCGAGTACGAGGCCTTAATAGCAGGTCTCCGACTCGCAGCTGGAATAGGAATACGTAAGCTAAATACGTTCAGCGATTCACAGCTAATTACAAGTCAGTTTCCCGGAGAATATGAAACCAGAGATAACAGGATGGAATCCTATCTAGCCGTAGTTCGTGAGCTAGTCAAACAGTTCGAAACCTTCAATCTAACGCGAATACCGCGAGGTGAAAACACAATAGCAGACGCACTGGCAGCTATGGCATCAACCTCAAATCCACTCATAAAAAGAGTAATTCCAGTAGAAGGAATTGAGAAACCAAGCATCAAAATCGACAAAGATAGCGAGGTTCCAATGGAAGTAGACAATGACGACATGGAGATAGATATAACAATAGCAACGGTAACAGGCAACCTCCCACCACAAGAGGAAGAAGCCACCGACCCGGAGCCAGAACTGCCTGACGACAGGCACGATACGCTCCGCGAAAAAATGATCGCAAGAGCCGACTGGCGAGTAGCGATTATACAATACATTGAGGGGGGAGAGGCTCCCCCCAGCAAGTGGGAAGCTCGCAAGCTCAAAACCATAGCTTCAAGATATTGTATAATCAGCCCTCGCCTTTACAAGCGAAGTGTAAACGACCCCTACCTAGTATTCATCCACGGGCTCGAAGCCTTTACGATATTGTCGGAAATTCACGGAGGCTCGTGTGGCAGCCACTCTGGAGGAAGGGCACTAGCTATCAGGATCAAAAGGCAAGGATATTTTTGGCCCACCTTGGTTGCCGACTGCGAAGAACATTCTAAGGCATGCGAAAAATGCCAACGACATGCTCCGACTCTACATCAGCCTACAGAAAATCTATCCTCCATTTCATCTCCGTACCCCTTTATGAGGTGGTCAATGGATATAGTAGGACCCATGGTAACTTCGGGAAAAAGAAGGTGTCGTTTCTTACTCGTCCTCACCGACTACTTCACCAAGTGGGTGAAGGTAGGAGCTTTCCAGCAAATCACGTACAGGAATTTGTATGGCAGAATATCGTCTGCCGGCACGGAGTCCCATACAAAATCGTGACCAACAACGGGTCAAAATTCATCTCAAATCATTTTCTCGAATTCTGCGGAGATCACGGAATCAGATTAACAACTTCGACCCCACGTTACCCTCAGGGTAACGGGCAGGCTGAGGCAGTAAACAAGCTAATATTAAGCAATCTCAAAAAATGACTGGATGCTAAAAAGCAAAGGTGGTCCGACGAGCTCCCTGGAGTACTATGGGCCTGTCGGACCTCACCCCGCAAGGCAACCTCAGAAACACCATTTTCCTTAGCCTATGGAATTGAGGCTGTGGTTCCCGCCGAGGTCGCAGTTCCCAGCCTGAGAATAGATATATGTCCCATGAACGAGGAGCTGAACAACGAAATGCTTCTCGACCACCTCGATGTCATCGATGAACGTCGAGACCGAGCACTCGTTAACCTTCAAAATCATCAGCAAGAGGTAGCACGCTACTATAATTCGAAGGTCAAGTAGCGAAGATTTCGAGTCGGCGAGCTCGTCCTACGAAAAACCTACGAGAACACAAGGGAAAGAAACGCCGGAAAACTCGGCACCAACTGGGAAGGCCCATACCAGATCTCCGAGATAGTAAAAGACGGCGTATACAAGCTCACCAGGATGCACGACAATACGCCTGAAAAGAACTCATGGAATGCCATGAATCTAAAGAAGTACTATCACTAAAAAGACACTTGTAAAAATCGAACTACGGAAAGGCTTGATCCCTCCTCGGGGTACGTAGGCAACCTCACAAGGGTGCAGCTATTATTATTAATAAAAAAAAAAACCTTTTCTTCTGTGAGCCTCTTAAAAACAGCCTGGGACCCCTCAGCCATCATATACAAGCTAAAAGCTTCACCCTATAAACAAACAGCCTTACGAGCTAGAGCATGCTACCAGTTAGCATGACTCGACTTTGCGTCTAAATCACAGAGTCACAACCTTCCTAGTCTCTAAATGACAACAACCTCTACGTCTAAACCGTTTAGGTTACATGCATGCCTCTAAACGGCTTCGACCTTGCGTCTTTAAATCGTCTGGTCAGCTCCCGAGGTCTCTGAACGACCTGGGAGCAAGGTCTCTAAACGACCTGGATCCTTGGCTAAAAACTGCATTTGGTCTAAAACGTAAAAAAAAAAAAAGCGAAAAACATGAAAGACTTTTTCATCAAAATAAATAAAGCCTCCTCAAAGGAGCATACGTTCAAACCAGAAGCCCACTAGGGCGTGAACAAGTTCAAAAAACAAACCAGAAAAAGGTTTAAAGGCCTCCCCAGGCACCAAGTCCAAACAACAGAAAACAAAAACAATAAAGATATTCCTAACAAGTAGGATCGGCGGGCTTATCCTCCGGAGCATCTTGATTCGAGGGCAGCGGGAACTCCTTCCAAAGCTCCTGAGAACCAAGATCCAGCTGATCATTCAATGATGCGCTTGACCCAGCAGGCAGCGTAACCGAGTCATCAGACACCTGAGGGATATCAATTTTGCCCAGGGAAAAATCTGATACCTGAACAATGGCGAGCTCCGCGTCCAACCTCAGCTTCTCAGCCTGGATGTTCGTCCTTTCGGCCTCAAAATCATTGACGGTCTGACCAATAATATCATCAAGAAGAAGGATATTGGATTTGCACTCCATAATTTGAGTCTCGGTATCAACCTCGACCTTCTTCTTCTCCCATTTATCCTTTATTCCCAAAAGAATGGCACGATACTGCTTGGATATCTCCCTCCTCGCGGCCTTCTCTGCCTTCTTCACCATCTCTTTCTGCCTCTTGGCAAGTTTCTTCGAGTCTTCGGTAATCTTCTCAACCTGGACCCTCAAGTCCACTATGTTTCCACTAGCTGAGCGCAAACCAACCTCAGCAGCTCCAGCTCTCCCCTCGGCAACACGGAGGTCCACCTTCAAATCCTCGTTTAATTTTTCTAACACAGAAATCCGAGCTAGAGCCTCCTGGGCAGAATCCTCCCATTTCTTGGCCAAAATAGCCTGATCCTTAACATGGCCCTCCAGAAGAGCAACCTCGCCCATCTTCTCCTCGTTCCGAGTGAGTCTCCTCATCAGCTCGTCCCTTTCAGTGACGAGGTCTGCAATGGTCCCAGCTGCCCTTTCTACCTCCTCGGGCTGGGTAGCGGAGCGAAGATCTTGCTCAAAAGAGGTAATCAGCTCATTGGCAGCAGAAACGGCCTAGGAAGGAAACATAAAAATTTAGCAGATAAAAAATCAAAATAAGGAGCAAAGCAGAAGTCATATAAATTACCTGTCCCATCGCACTTGCGAACTGAACATAGCCCTCAGGCTTCTTCATGTTCCTGAGAGATGGCAGGAAGCAAGACGAAGGTCTAACACGCCTGAAGAGATTTGCAAGCTGGGAATTGTTCTCAACAATTGCCTCAGGTCCGTCAAAGTTAAACCTAAAAGCATTCGGAGAAACACCTCCACCACCCTGAGAACGAGGCACCACATGCCTCCTGGACGTCTCCTCACCATCAAATCCATCGCCACGAGAACGCTTGGAGCGAGACTGATGCTCAGCAGAACGACTTGGCTCTTTAGAAGACACCCTGGAAACCGACCTTTGAGGATCCCTAGCTCGAACATCATGTCGGGTAACCTCGGCTTCATCTCCCTTTGGAGGAACATCACCACCGTAATCAGGTTCAGGCTCACAACGATCATCCTTTTTAACCTCTTCCTGTGGCGAGGTCTCAATACGAACGGACTTACCAAGAGCCTCTTTGACTCTCTTATCCAGAGCACCGGCTGGCATCGAGGTAGGGCGCAATCGCATCCTCTCCCTATAAGAAAGGCGTGGCAGCTTCTTGGGAGGAACCATCTTGCTGGATTCAGTAGAGCTCTCGCTACGAGTAAGATCAATTTGGGAGGTAGCGGGGGCAATAGCCGGCACCTGGGAACCAACGGGATCAATCTCAGCACGGGCCAGATCCTTAGCAACAGCCTCAAGCCTGGGAATGATGGACGGATCGGGAACCGGAGCCTGAAGTTGAAGTAAGGGAGACGGAGCTGGGGAATCTGCGGAATCAAACAAAAAATACTTGAGTAAAGAAACAATTCTCAAGTCTAAAAAAGATAGAGACACAAATTCACCCAAACCTATTAGCCGAAAAGCAGATGCGACGGATAACCCGGGAGTTCGGCGATCACGAGCTTGCTGAATTCTATCAAGAGAAAAACCTTTCCAGTCGGAACCGTCTCCTTTGACGAGGTCGACAAGTCGCTGGACATCAGCTGTCACTGTTTTTGAAGAATCGATCGGTTCTGCACCAAAGAAGAAAGGTCATCATACTAGAATAAATAAATAAAAAAGGAAGAAAAAAAAGAACAATCAATCTCCCAGAAGGGATGTTCAAATCGACATCCGGGAGGTCGCGCTGACCAGAGATCTGGGCCCACGTATGGCGAAGTACCGACTCGCCCTCAACTGACGCGCTGGAAATTCTAAAATAGAACCATTGTTCCCACCATTTTTCATCCCTCACATTGAATCTGAAGACAGATCGATTGACCTTCGCCGGGAAATAATAGGTCCCGCGAAGGTGAGAGTTTCCCTTAACGTTGAAAAGCTGGTGAAAAACCTCGGTATCAAATACAACCCCAGATTCCTTAGATCGCACCCAGAGTGCGACAAGAGACCTCATCGCACTAGGCATAAGCTGCGGAAGGGCAAGTCCGAGGTCGCTGATGATATTAGAGACAGCTGCCGGAATGGGAAAAATAAGGCGACATCTCAGGAAGAACTCTCCGGGGAGCTGTCAGGCGACGGAATGAGCAGATCGCCGATATCAAGTCCACACAAGGAAGAGATATTCGCGAGCTCAGCAGCCGAGATCGTGCGCTTCGAGTGAGAATCAAATCGCTCGGCAGGAGGGGGATGAGTATCCAGCTGGGAAGTAAAAGCCATTGCAAAAAAAAAAAAGAGGAGCAAAGAAAACCAGTCCGAAAAAGAGAAAAACTCGATCGGAAACAATGGAGGCTGAACTATCGTAGAAAAGTATCTCGGATAAAAGTAAAAAGAGAAGGGATGAAGACAGTTCAATTAATGCAGTAAAAATAATAATAAAAGAAAGAGAAGGGAAAAAGTGAAAAGACATCATTACCTCGGTAAGTGGGAGTTGAGGCGGCGTGGGGAGTTGAAGCGATGAGAACCGCTCATTTATACCCACTCGCCCACTCATCCTGTCACATCCCTTAAAAGTCGCACAGGCGCTACAGGATCCCTGCAGACTCGCCCGATAAACAGGCTAAAAATCAACAAAATGTCCGAGATTGCGAGATCGTGCCAATCAAAGGGCCAATCAAATCCCAAGATCGCAGCTCCGCATCTTCAATGATAAATCATTAAAGATGCCGGGGGGCAACTGTTTGGCCTAAATTTCACACCTAAAGCCCAGCTTGATTAAGCATGCTCAATAATGAAGGCTCGGCCCACGACGAGGTTTCACGAGGCTGTTTACGAGTTGAGGTAAGAAAGGCGCGAGCTAAAAACGAGCACGATGGGAGCAGCGAGCATGCTGGAAACAGCGAGCTCGCAGGGAAGGAAGTAAGCTCGCAGGAAGATATCAGTACGAGCTCGACCGAAATCTAAGCATGGTCAAACATAATTATGTCACCTCCAAGAATCAAGCCTTGCATTTAAAGACAAGATTACGAATTCAATTCCAAGTTTGAAATTAAGATATAGACGTTTATATTTTCTTGAGCTTGTATAAATCAAAAAGAAAGAGTCATTGTAAAGGGACCGAATTCTCGATTAAGAAA
>PKML01013729.1:96240-106522 GCA_002933935.1 Eutrema yunnanense | reverse complement strand
TTTTTTTAAAAATTGTTTTTATCTGAATTTTACAATATAACTAACTAATGATTATAAATAAAAATGTCAATTTGTAATAATTTGTCTATTTAACCCGTTTCGTTTTGCAGTGAACTAAAATATTATTCGAGCTAACCCGCAAAAACTTATAATATTGAAAACATAACTCTAATATGCACCATTAAATGATTCTAGTTTTTGTGGTTAGTTTAAAATTAGTAAAATATTTTTCAACTTTTGTTTTGATATATATTCAAATAAGATATAATAAATTATAGTGAAAAATATAGCAAGATTTTGAATATATATGAATTGATTATTATTTTAAAGTATATAGTATTAAAAATAATTAAGAAATTAAATAATAAATAACCTCTTTAATGCAAAATATATACTTTCCATATTTTAATCAATAATTTTAAAAGACTATTATATCCTTTCCTATTACAATTATTCTTTGTTATTTGTAATGGCATTTCATGTAATAACTTACAAAACAAAGTTCATTTTTTAAAATGTCTTCTCAAATAATATTATAGAGATTTGTAATGGCATTTCATGTAATAACTTACAAAACAAAGTTCATTTTTTAAAATGTCTTCTCAAATAATATTATAGAGATGACTAAAGCCATGAATGTTTGCATGTTTTTTAGTTTTTGGATTATGGCTTTTAGTTTTTTCTTTTTGGATTTTGGTTTTTGAATTTTTGGGTTTGATTTTGCTGTAAATTTTAGTTTTTTTTAAATCTTAAATGGTATAATTTATTTAGTTTTTGGTTTATTTATCTATATTATTTTTGTAAAACGTTTTTATGCTTTTAAATTTTGACTTTTTGTTTTATGTGTTTAAAGTTACTAAAAATTAAATATATACAAATTAAACATATAAGCATATTACAAATAATAACTCACAAAATTTATATATAAGAATAAAAATTATAAATAAAAATGAACATATGTTTATTTCATAAAATTAAAAAAGCAAGTACATTATTTCAAATTATTGTAGAATAAGATTTGTTTTTTTGGTTTTGGTGTGTAGAAGAGGGAGTATGAGAACTTTTCTCTTATATAGAAAAAATAGCATTTAGTTATTTATTGATTGATAAAAAATAGAAAACAACTCACGGTAATTTTTATGTAAAAACCCATAAATTGTGGTTTTTGGTTTTTGTTTAGAAATATTAGAAACTTTGAAAAACTAGCTTCCCTACATTTTAGAGAATCTATTCGTTCAAAAAAATTGAATGGCTAATAAATTGGTTTTTTAAAAAACAAAAACCAAAAACTATTTCAAAAACTAACACTTCATTTATTTATGATCATATCCTATGACCAATTTGATTTATTTTTCTAAATATAGTGTAGAAGATATTTTCAGATTTATCTATAATCATATTTTACTTTTTGAATTTTATATTTTTCTGATTTTGTAAAAACGAATTAACAGTAATAAATTACCAACAAAAAAATGATATTTTCGTTTTGCATATTTTATATTTTCTTATTTTTATAAAAATTTATTAGATTTTCTTAATTGTCTCTAATGTAATAACATAAACACAAAAAACAAAAGAAAGTAACAAAAAAAAATCAAAATTTTATTTTTCAAATTTTATAAATTTTAAATATTTTCAGAATTATCTCTAATATAATAACATAAAAAGTATTGAAAATAAAAAAAAAGTAAACAAAAAAGAATCAACAATAAATAAAATAATATTTTCCTTTTTTATTTCATTTTTATTTTGAATTTAATAAAATAAAAAGTACGAGTAAGATTTATAACAACCGTAGATATTAACGATGTTAAATTTTAAATTGATAATAAAATAAAATTGACAGAGTTTATCACTTAGTTTAACAATTTTGTTTTGCATTTAAAGTTAACAATTTTGGATATGGTGTTCTTGATATCTAGATACATGTTCGGGATAAAATGGTGTTTTCTATAAAAAGTGGTAATTTTGTTTAGTCTTATTATCACAGAGCATATTTATTTGTGAAAGTTGGAATATCATGAATATCAGGACCCATTAGGGAACAACCTATGTCTCCTTGACCTTTTCAACGCATTGACTTCAGTTGTGAGTCTTGTGACCGGTGCATTTATATCAGCGATAACATAAATACAGATCTTCGAGAGAAAAAAAAAAGAGTATAGGTTTTTTTTTTTTTGGTTGGTTCCGACTTGCAACTATACATTCCAACTTTAAAAATATATCTATAACTACATCAAATACTAACAGCTTTATCGATTGTAATATTTAGGGGTCGAATCCACAAAGATTCAAGAATCACACAATAGATATTATAGGTTCGAATTAAGCTAAGTAATCAATAAAAACATGAAGCAATAAAGTAATTAAACGTTGTAAATTAAATGGAGAAAGATATGTTCAAAGTATTTCTCAGGAAATCAGAAAATGCATGTGAATCAATCAGTCAGGGTTCAGATTAAGCACGGTTCTTGAACTCAAATCACTAAACTATAATTAACCAACTGTCGTTGCGAGAATTATCTAAATCTAAATCTCAGAATTCCAAATCTCTTTGCGAATCCTAAAGTATAAATCAGCATTAAGTTCAAGTTTGCTTTGTTCACAAAACAACTAAACCAAATCTCTTTGCAGATAGTTATTTTGCTCACCCTAGGTTCTATCAGATTATCAATTGCACTGTCGTGCCTAATCGATTAACCTAAGATCTAAGTTCTAGGTGATCAATATAGAATTAGCCTTAAGAACAACCTATGGTGAAGAACTAATTCATATTATGAACCCTAACCAACTAATCAACCTAACATTCAAAGAAACCCCTTATTGAGAACCATAAACCTAACATGAGATCTACTCAGACATGGAGATTGAAACAAACAACATGATTGAATAAATCTCTGAAATAAATAATAAAGGTAGAAAGAAACAAGGGTTCGAAATCTTCTCTCGGACGAATAGAGTTTCAGACTTGTCTCCCTCAAAGCTCTCTCAACAAAAAACCAAAGTAGAATAAAGCGTAGCCTAAACAAGTGGCTGAAAAACCTAATTATAATGCTAAAACACGTTTGAGGCTTCTTGTAATTATTAAAGTCTTCTAGTCGAGCGGGACACCTAGTCGAGCGAATTTTCCTCGAATACAGGTGTGATCCTGCAGAAAAGATGGTGAGCTATAGGACACTTATGGTCGTGAATCCTACTATTCTGAACAAGACTACTTATGGCTGGTGGAAATCAAAGATGACAGCAACAATCAAGAGTATTGATGAAGATGCGTGGACTGCTGTTGAAGATGGTTGGGAACACCAACTAAGAAAGACAAAAAGGGGAAAGTTGTCCCAAAACCTAAAACAAAATGGACTAAGGACGAGAAGATTTTGGCTAAGTGGAATTCCACAGCTCTTAGTGAAATTTTCAGATATGTGGAAGTAAAACAGTTTGAGCTGATTCAGAGTTGTAAATTTGCTAAGGCTGCATGGGAGACTCTGCAGAGTGTGTACGAAGGAACAGACAATGTCAAGAGAAGTCGTCTTGATATGCTTGCATCAAGATTTGAAAACACAAGGATGGATGAACACGAATCAGTTGAGGATTTTAGTGCTAAGTTGTGTGTAATTGCGAATGAGGCAGATGCACTTGGGAAAAAATACAAAGACAAGAAGCTGGTCAAGAAACTTCTAAGATGTCTACCACCGAGATTTGCAGCGCAGAAGACGTCCATGAGAGTCTCTCTAAACACATATACTCTTAAGTTCAAAGAAGCAGTTGGAATGATTGAAGCAAATGAGATGGAAGTGGCTGCTGAAAAACCTGAGAAGCACACATGATTCTCTTGCTGTTACAGAAGAAAGAGAACATAATAACAGAGTTTGAAGAAGAATCTAGTCTCTCCAATCATGAGTCATCAAAGAAAAATGAGGAAATTAAGCATAATCCTAAGGAAGAAAATGAAGAATCTGATTATGAATCAACAGATGACGAGTATGATGCTGAGTTAAAGCATGTGTACAAAGAGATCTGTGACACATTGGTTAGAATCACAAAGGAAAATGTGGCTTTAATCAAAGAAAAATCATGTGTATCAAGGTCACCATTGAAAGATTGGAGGCTGAACTAAACAAAGAAAAGAGTAATTCGCTGCAACTACAGTTAGATTTGGATGAAAAGCTCAAACAGATCAGAATGTTGAATTCTGGTATAAAACAGCTTGACAAGATTCTGACTATAGGAAGAACAGAAAAAATCTGCAGAGGTTTAGGATATCAAGGATCAACTAGTCAAGACAAGACATTGTTTGTGAGTGGTGGAAAGCTTTAGGATGAAGAAAAATCTTATGGAAAGAGAAAATTTCAGACTAAAACATGTCAACATCTCAAAAAACCGGGTTGCTATTGTGGAAAGTATGGACATATCAAAGCTCACTGCTACATGTTTCTTAACAGAAGAGACAGTCTTTGGAGACAGAGAAAATTTACTTGAAATGGATGGAAAAATTAAGTCTGGATGAAGAAAAAAAATCTTTATGGTAGAGCTTATCCTCAAGGACAAGAAAATATGATTTGATGTAATACAGTCTCCATAGTCAACAGACCCTGCATCAGTTTTAAAGATAAATCAGAAGAGCAAAAAACAGCACAAGCTAGAGTTCAACTTGAAGAAACACAAAAAAGCTTGAGAATGATTAATAAAGGCACAAACCAGTTGGATCATCTCCTAAACATTGGAAAAACTAATATGGATCGTCATGGTTGTGGATTTAAAGAGAAATTTTTGGAATCTGATTCTGTTTTTGCTTCTGATGAAAAAACTGAGATTGAAGCAGCATCTGCTGCAGAGCCAGAAACTAGAACTGATACACATGCTTCAATTTTTACAGAAACTGCTACAAAAAATCCAGAACTGTAGAGTCAACGTCAGCAAACTTTTCAACCTGTTAAACATAGTTGTTTTAGATTCAGTCAAGAACTCAACCATGAAGGTTTGAGACTCAATAAGGTTTTGGTTAGAAAGGATGATGGTGCGATGGGCTATCAATTTCGATTTTCAGAGCAAAGACGATCTTCCAATTAGTTGTTGGCTATGATGTGACTCAAACATGGGATATTGGTAGCAGTGTTTTGAAGTTAGAGTTGTTGAGTTCACAAACAGTCAAAACATAGGATGCGTGGTATAAAATTGCATCAAATTTCACTATCGGGGAAGAATTCAAAAGAATCAGGGCATGACGGCTTCAACATAAGTGGGAAAAATACCAGAAATTTAATTGCATAGATGAAAAGTGCAGAGATGAAAATCTCACAGGAAATTACAGAGATTCCGACGAGATCGTGACGATGGTATAATCGAGATAGCAAAAGGGAAGGCGGCCATCATGGGATGTCGCAGTCTGCATCATCTGATCGGGAAGCAAGTCAGTTGAGAAGAAATTGATTAGCGCCAGAGGTGGAGATGTTTCGAATCACCGATGGCAGTCGACGAAAGGAATGGCCGGTTCATGATTCTGATTGGTGTCAAAGGAGAAGAAAAGAAACAACGATGTTAACATCGTAAAAAAAAAAAGGAGCGATGTCGTGATAGAAAAGAGAGAAAGAAAAAATTGACTAAGCTCAATGTGGAGATTGGTATTGTGAGATAATGGACCTCAATATTATTTCAATATGGCCCAATCCAAAATCATGCTTATTACTGCTCAAGGTGGGCTCAAGTGTTGATGACCCATGTGATGATTGAACCAAAATACATGTTGGAATATGAAGAATGAAGACTCATAAAAAAAAGTGGTTTTTAATTTGAGTGTGCTCTCAAGTAGGGGGAGATCTAGTAGCAGCTGAACATCTGTGATTTGGTTTCTGTTTCAGGGAGATCTAGTAGCAGCTGAAAGTTAATCGTTAAGGAGATTCATAAATTTTGGGGGAGTAGAGAATTGATATTCTCATCTTTGGTGGTTGCAGCTGCTTGGTGTTTATGTGTGTGCTTTCATATATTATGCTTGAGGAGACACACTAAGTTAAAAAAGGGGAGATTGAAACTGCAGAAGTTTCTGTCACAAGAGTCATAGAGTTACCGGACGGTTCACAGGAGCCTAAAAGTTAAAAGAATGCCATTGTGGAGAGGAAAGTTGGCGTGGAGTCTTGTAGCTGAGCTGGACAAGTTATTCCAAGATGAAGTCAAAATCTACAATCAACGATCTAAGGATATCAAAGGAAAAAAGGATGACATCAAAGAAGAAAATGAAAAAGAGAAAAAGAAAAGGAAATTGGTTTTTTTCCTAATTTGGGTAGAATTAGGAAAATGTTTTGGACCTGTCATTATAAATATATGTCTGTTTACCTCTTTAGAGACTTATGCATTGTAGTGCTAAGAGTTTCTAAGGGAAAAAGGGTTTAGGGTTTCTTGTATGGAAATCAAGAGAGAAGCTTTCAATACTTGTATGGTTTGAGAAGCTTGAGAGATATTAGATTTTCTAGGAGATACTTGTAAGTTCTCTGGTTTTCTAGGAGATGCTTGTAAGTTCTCTGGTTTGGTAGACTTGTAAGTTACCATTAAAAGATAATCTAATGAATCTGTTTTGAGCAATTCATGTGCCAATATTTGTTGCATCATTCTGTGCGAGTATCTGTTGCATCATATGTCTCTATAACTCTTGCCTTTTCAATCTTCACTCCGGCGACTTCATCCCGACCAAAGCATTTGAAACTTTGTAGGTGTGGTTTGTTGGAAACACCATCTTCCTCTTGCGAGTCTGTTGTTTTTAAGGTGACTTAAATCTGATAAAATATGTTATGGTGTTCTTATTGAGCAAGTAGAGGAATGTAATGGGTCGAAGCCTCCCACGTTACAGTATTCTATTAGATTTAGGAAAATTTCATTTTACTAATCCTATTGGAATCGGGTTTTTGGACATTATAAATATGGGTCTTTAAGAGTTTGTATTATTATTCACACAATAATAATAAAAATTCTAAAAACAAGTATTTGCCTCAATATGTTTTTCTCTGAGGTTCTCGTTTTTTTTTCTAGTTTCGATTCGATCTAATTCTCAACAAAGCAAGAGCTATAGAATAGATTAAAGGCTTATCCACCTGAGTTCGAACCCTGGAAACAACAACATAGGCATGTGGCCACCACAGCTTTTCACATGGTGTTGTGACCTCCGGGATTTCTTCAGTTGTGGGGGACTGGCTGAAATAAGCTTACCACCGGGCCGGGAGACTGCCTGAAATAAGCTTGCCACCGGTCTACAGGGTCTAGGGGGACTGGCCGAAATAAGCTTGCCACATGAACCCAAACAACTGATGTAGTCTGGGTTTCGACCTGGGATATTCGGGTTATCAAAAAAAAAAAAAAGTCAATATCACAGATCCTCCATGGATGTCTAATTCTAGTTCAGTTTGTCTCTTGGTTTATTGTAAAGCAAAAGTTTATGACCCAAAGTCTATGTATCCATTTTTTTTTAAGTTAATGAAAACTCTTTGATAAAAAAAAGAAGATATAGCTAGAGTTGTGGGAGTAGAGAGAAACATATCTCTATTATTGGAACAAACGGAATCGCTTCATGGAGATGCATTTTCACAAAGGATCCGAGGAAAAAGATAAATCAAACGTACCAACTCAAAAGTTTCAAGAAATGGAATAGACTAGGCTTGCGAATTTGGTTAATTCGGGTATTCCGGTTCGGGTTGTTAAGTTTTTTGGGTAATTCGGTTATTTTTTTGTCAAAAATAACCGAATAAAATATCGGTTCGGTCCGGTTCTCGGATAATTCGGTTATTTATTTTTTGCCAAAAGTAACCGAGTTCGCTTCGGTTGGCAAATTCAGTTTAAGAGGGGAAATTTCAGTTATTTTTGGTTTATTTTTGGTTATTTTTAAATTCATATTTTTTTTAAAAAACAAATTTTGGTTAACCGAACCGAGAACCGAATGAAATTAAAAATGTTACCGATCGGTTCTCTATACATAACCAAAACATAACTGAACCGACCAAAACTCGGTTTGGTTCGGTTTAGTTAGCTCGGTTCGGTTAAAGTTATCAGGCTTAGAATAGACCGTAGTTGGAGGACAAGGCAAAACGCGGACGAAGAGGCTGTGGTGGCCGTGGCCAAATCAATTAGTAGCTTATAGTGAGCTAACTCTTCTCTCACACCCCCTATCTTTAGCTTGATTGATACTTCAAAGCTAGCTAAAATGTAAACTAACCTACTTTTTCGTTTTAACTTTTTAAATTGTATGACCTAAAAACTCACAGCCTTGTATTAATTAGATGCATTTTATAGCTAGAGTTTGTTTTTTTTTTTTATAACTAAGGGTTAATTCGGGTTTTTACCATCCAACTAATCTCCTCAAGATTATTATTGTTTATTTTGAGCTAATTATTGTTTTCTAGTTTTAATCTCTGACCAGAAACAAAAAGTATTTGATTTCTTAAAACCCAAAATTGATTTTAAAGTTATGAACTAACTTTATTACAAGGGAGAAAACGAACGCTTTTTCCTTTCTTTCTCCTTTTTCCTTACAAGGCTTCACCTCCGGCTCCTTCTCTCTGTTTCAACGACGCTTTCTTCTGAGTTTTGATTTGTTTTTTTCAGATTAGGCTTTTGTTTTTCTTTTTCAGAGATTCTGCGGCGGCTATTGATGTTTTTCGACGGCAACGACGACGGTTCAATCTGGTGCAGGCGTGTGGCGTCTCGGCAGCTCCTCCGGTGTTGTCTTTTTTTTCTATTGGTCTCAGCTCGATTGAGTGGATATGGAGGTTTCGATTGGTGTTTGTTTCTCTTTTTGCTTTGTGGTGGTGCTTGTGGGCTTCGAGGACAAGTTCCAACACCGGCGAAGATTAGGGGGAATGGCTTACTCGAACCTCTTCGGTCATGTGGCAAATGTCTCTAGCGCTCGCGTTTTTCTCCATCGGCAAGTGGCGACTTGGGCGGTGGTCTAGAGCAGTGTTTAAGTTTGGTGTGGGCCGCAACCAGCGACGGCCGGCAGAAAGCCTTCAGCTATGGTTGGAAGTTCAAAGCTCATTCTCCTTGTTGTTTACATACCGTCTCTTCTCGGATATGCTTTTAGCCTCCGGTGTGGCTCCTTCTTCATCCTCCGATGCGTGTTTGTAATTTCCGGCTTAGTTTGACGGTTCTTAGAGCGGATCAAAGTTCAGTGGGGGACGGCTCTGTTAAAAGATACGGTGGTGACTCGATGTTGAATAGAGGCGACATATATGTTTTGGGGTCGAACTTCACTTCCATGGGAGATGGTTCTTGTAGCTTTCGCAAGCTCAGGAATGACGGCCGGAGGTGGCTTTTTTGGCTGCCCGAAGAGGCTCATGTGCCGCTGGTTGTGGATTGGTCTGTTAAAACGGTTTCGTTTTTGTGTTTGTCCTCGAATAAGCTGTAAGCGCTACTACTTGCGAGGTTTGAGCGCGAGGTTTGAGCGCTTGCCTCGAGTTGGGATACTCGTGGCAACAACGATGAGGACTTGAGTTCCAAAGAATTGCAAATACAAACACTACAAGAAAACACCCCTTTTGCAACGAACTATATCGTTGTAAAATCGTTGCAAAAGAGGGTTCGCATCGAATTTTTGACGAATCAGAGATCGTCGTTAAATGATCGTCGCAAACCACAAATCGTCGTCAATTCGTCGCTAAAGAACGAGGGACAAAAATTCGTCGCTAAATCGTCGGTAAATATTCGATGTAAAATCGTCGTAAATATTGCATTGAAATTACGACGAATTATAAATCGTCGTAAAAACGATGGAAATCCGAAGGTAAATATTTCATTGTTAATTCGATGGCAAACATTTGTCGTCGTTAATTCGTTGCTAATTAATCGTCATAAAATCGTTGCTAAATAATCGTCGCAAAATCGTTGCTAATTAATCGTCGTTAATTCGTTGCTAAATTATCGTCGTTAATTCGTTGCTAAATAATCGTCATCAATTCGTTGCTAAATAAATGTAAATTAGCAACGATTTTATGACGATTATTTAGCAACGAATTAACGACGATAATTTTTTGCCATCGAATTAACGACGATTTATAAATATATGATTTTTATTATTATTTTTAAAATTTTATTAATTTCGAAATTAAAATATGAAAATTTAAAAAATAATATATAATAATATTTTATTAGAAAAAAAATATTATAATCTGTTACAAAAAAAAAACATAATTTTGAATTCGAAATCCTAAATCTAAATAACTATATCGTAATCGTCGAGATTCACATCGTCTTCGGGACGTCTCGACGAACCGGATGTGCCTGCCGCTGCCGCTGCCTCTGCCGCTGC
>PKML01013729.1:83657-95629 GCA_002933935.1 Eutrema yunnanense | reverse complement strand
ATATATATATATATATTACCATTCCGATCCGTCAGTATGATCCGGATCTAATCTCTTAAGCCTATGACGGCCCGGCTGTGCAAGCAAATCAAGAACCGTCATGTGTGCATATGGGGCCGGGGAACGGCCTTCAGGTTGCGGAATCTGAGGTGGTTGTGGCTGCGGAGCACTATGTGTTTGCGTCGCTGGGACGAAATCCGTCTCCGTAGCCTCAGAAGACACTGGCAATCCGGTACCCGAAGCATCACCAATCTCTCTCAAAAACTGAGCGTAATGTGAACGACGATGGGCCATCAGCAAAAAAATGGAAAAAAATTACTATCTATAAACATCCGGGCAGTCTGCTATTTTTCCTAATTTGATTCCGTTTCTACTAGCCCTGAGACGGAGCGGGATATCCGGCCAAAATGAGGGTATCCGCCTCCGGCCGGATGTGCAATTATGTTATCCGCCTCCGCCTCCGAAAACCCGGATATTCTGATATCCGCTTAAAAATTCGAATATCCGCGGATATCCGGATCATCCGGTTTTTTTTTTCCACTAAAAAAAAAAAAATTCTAGATCCATGAGTCTTCTTCCTCGGCGAAGCAATCGCCATCCTTGGCGCCGCCGGTGAAATGAACCCAAGCGACCGGAAATGGAGATGGAGGGGATCTCGGCAAAGGTAACGAAGATGGAGATGGAGATGGAGCGGAGATGGAAACGGAGATGGAGAGAAGAGACAACATAGAGAGAGAGGGAGAGTAAGAGGGAGAGGAAGAGGAAGAGGAAGAGGAAGAGTGAGCGTGCGGTGAGAGGGAGAGTGAGAGGGAGAGGGAGAGGAAGAGGAAGAAGAAGAGAAAGGGAGAGGAAGAGAGGTAGGTGAGAGAAAGAGAGGCGGAGAAGACGAGAGGACGAGAGGATGANAAAAAAAAAAAAAAAAACGGATTTCCGGAGCTCCGGCAGTGACTTATTTGACCATCCGCCTCCGGCCGGATCCGTAAAATCATTATCCGCCTCCGCCTCCGCCCATACCGGATATCCTATTTTCCGGAGCGGAGCGGTGCGGATGCCGGAGCGGATGCCGGATCCCATATATGAAGTCTCAGGGCTAGTTTCTACTGACCTAAATTGTTCCATTCCTATCTATACTAAGTATAATTAAAAACATATAAAACAAAAATTACCTTTTTTTCGCAAGGATTTCGAGAGGAAGAGGAAGAGAGAAATGTGAGAGTGAATGAAGAAAATCTGAGCGTTTGGTTATATAGAATTAATAGTCGTTGCTAAATCGTCGCTAATTAGCGACGAATTAAGGACGATTCGTCGCTAAATCGAGGCAATGTAACCGTGGCTAATTCGTCGCAAACAGGGCAACGAATTTGTGACGACCCACACGCGGGAGGTTAATTGACCGACACGCGGTAAATTAAATTCATAATTAATGACAAATCGTGGCTAAATCGCCGCAAAGTTGCATCGATTTTGTGACTTTCCTATTTTGCGACGATTTAGCCACGATTTGTCATAAATCGTCGCCAAATCGTCGCAAAAGTGTAAATTATGTTTTAGGGTTTAGGGTTTAGGTACAAAACTGTAACGTCGATTGCAACATTCCAGAAACAACTTTACATGTTTACCGTAAATCCAAAATCATGAAATTATCAATAAGGTCATCGAGATTGAAAAATAAGTAAAACAAAGAGTTTTCCTATATGTTAGATTATTAATGTAATGATTCAGTTTGTGGATATTACTGTGATTGACCGAGTTTCCATTTTCGAACAATTCTGTAAAGTCACGATCAATTTCATTGAAAGATGCATAATACAATGAGATGGTAATAGGTTAATTAGGGTTTAGGGTTTAGGGTTTATGCACGAATCGCGGCTAAATCGTCGCAAAGTTGCATCGATTTTGTGACTTTCCTATTTTGCGACGATTTAGCCACGATTTGTCATAAATCGTCGCCAAATCGTCGCAAAAGTGTAAAATCTGTTTTAGGGTTTAGGGTATAAGTACAAAACTGTAACGTCGATTGCAACATTTCATAAACAACTTTACATGTTTACCGTAAATCCAAAATCATGAAATTATCAATAAGTTCATCGAGATTGAAAAATAAGTAAAACAGAGAGTTTGCGTACATGTTACATTATTAATACAATGATTCAGTTTGTGGATATTACTATGATTGACCGAGTTTTCATTTTCGAACAATTTTCTAAAGTCACGATCAATTTCATTGAAAGATGCATAATACAATGCGATGGTAATAGGTTAAGGTTTAGGGTTTAGGGCAAAGGGTTTAGGGTTTATGGACGAATCGTGGCGAAATCGTCGCAAATTTTCATCGAATTTGTGACCTTCATACTTTGCGACGATTTAGCCACGATTTGTCATTTTTCGTTGCTAAATCGTCGCAAATGTTGCAACGAATTAGTGACGATTCCTTTGAAATCCCCTAAACCCCAAACTAAATCCCACTTCCGACCACCACTCATTTCTCGCCGTTGTTGGGGCAATTAATATATTACAAGACACATAGACACATATGTCTCGTAATTTATTAATCGCCGCACCTACGACGGAAAATGAGTGGAGATCGGAGGTGGGATTTAGTGAAGGGGTTTAGGGGATTTCATAGAAATCATATCACTTAAATTTCACAATAATTACTCGATCACAATATTATATTAATACATTAAATTCACAATAATTACTATCTAGCGCGCGATCACTCTGATTCATTTTCGGACGAAGAGTAGTACACATCCGTTTCTTGATCATCTGGTTCATCACTTTCTTCGAACTCATCTTCCTCATTTTCTTCCTCTGTATCGTCTGGGAGATATTCAACTTCCCTGTTTTGAGGATCTATCAAAAGGATGTCTTCATTGCTCTCATTTAGTTCTGGCATATCAGAGCAATGATCTTGCTGCATTGGTAGTTCCTCATCAACCCCCACAATTCGACCCCTCAGAGAAACTTTTATAACTGATAACCATGAGATACGGGTGGTGCGAACTCGCGGATATGGAACAAAGCTAACTTGTTCTGCTTGTGATGCTAGGATAAATGGCTCATACTTATTGTAACGTCGTGATTGGTTGACATCTACTGCCCCAAATTTGTTTTCACGGACGCCTCGATCAACTGTTGGATCGAACCAGTCGCATTTGAACAGAACGCATTTCAAACCTAAGCAACCAGGGTACTCAACTTCAATTATGTCTTGCAACACTCCATNTAATATAAATGTATATAAATATATATAAATTTCAAAACTAAAATAGTAAAAAAAATGCTTAAGAATGTTCAAACACTACCACAGCAAAACATATATGTAAAGAGTGATACAAGTTATTTTGTACCATATCGCGAGTGGAAATGCGATTCTACACCATACTTCAAGAGAAACATATGCTTGAGAATTCTTTCTTTTCTAATAGTTTAATGGATTCGAAGAAGCGAAATATTTAAAACATGCTATGTTTTGTGAAGAAAAAGTCGTGGATGAAGTCCACAATTAAACATTTTTAATAAAAAAAGGGATTGCATGTCGTTTGTGTTGTTGTATGTGCCAAATATTATGATGAATAACACTCCAACAATTTTTTCTTTTTAAAGTATATAATCGCACAAGGACATAAGATCATGCAATTTTTTTAAAAAAATACAATTTTTGGCAAAAGAGAATCAAATCAAAACCTATATCGAGCTATTTTGGTATTTAGTATGTTGAGTTAGTTCCATTTTTTATTATCCATGTACTATTAATGTGTAATCAATATGAACAAAGTAAAAAAAAGTGAAAAAACAATTGTGGCACAAAAAAATATCGTCAAACAATGTTGACATCACAGACAAAAAGAAAGACTCTACATTTACTGTCATAAAAATGATCGCAAGTATAATGTATTTTTTAACCATAAATATAAGGAAAATAGTATGTAGGTTATGCTAAAAACAAGTATATAAAAACCTACAAAAATACAAATATTGAATTTATTTAATTAAATTATTAGTGACCAACCAAAACATTAAACGACACTAAAAGCGTAAAAAGATAAATACTTAAAATGAAATTTAAAAATAATAAATTAGAATTTGATATAATTGCAGCGGGTACTTTTGTTTGACCCATCATCATATATCCCTTATGGTCTTGTTTCAGGCACAGTTTTCTCAAATGAGACCTGCCTTTATTCCTGGTGTGGGTCCTCGTATGCCAATATTCCCCGGTGGTGCTCCAGGTATTGGACAACAGATTTTTTACGGTCAAGGACCTCCACCAATCATCCCTCACCAGGTACCACTTTTTTCTAAGCTGAGATTTGTTGAGTATCTCGGTTCCCAGATAGATTATTTTGTGTTCTTTGAAGCTGTAATTTGAAATCAATAACCACTCATCTGAATTGCTTTAATCTGTGATAGCCTGGATTTGGATATCAGCATCAGATGGTTCCTGGAATGAGGCCAGGATATTTCGGCCCGATGATGCAGCCAGGTCAGCAAGGCCCACGACCAGGTGGCAGGCGGTCAGGTGATGGACCCATGCGCCATCAGCCTCAGCAACCAATGCCCTTTATGCAGCCACAGGTTAGTTAGTGCTTAGATAAAAAAAAACATGGCATAAAATTCCGGGTCAAGATGATTCTATAAGCCCTTGCTTTGCTTTCTTCTCTCCTCTAGATGATGCCAAGAGGACCCGGATACCGTTACCCTCCTGGTAGAAACATGCCGGACGGTCCAATGGCCGGAGGAATGTTTCCAGTTGCTTATGACATGAATGGAATGCCTTTAAGTCAGCCTATGTCCGCTGGTGCATTGGCTTCTTCCCTTGCTCAAGCCTCACCTGGTCAGCAGAGAACAGTAAGTCTTTCTCAATACGTAGTCTTTCAAATCGTGTGGTCTAAAAAGTTCACTTACATTCTCTCTTTCCTTTTGGATTTGTGTAGCTTCTAGGTGAGAGTCTATACCCATTAGTGGATCAGATAGAGCACGAGAACGCTGCCAAAGTGACTGGTATGCTTCTGGAGATGGATCAGACTGAAGTTTTGCATCTGCTCGAGTCACCGGATGCTCTAAAAGCTAAAGTTTCAGAAGCATTGGATGTGTTGAGAAACGTGAATCAGCCATCGCAGGTGAGTGAAGGCAAGAGTGGAAGCCCAAGTGATCTCTTGGCTTCTCTTTCCATTAATGATCACTTATGAGAAGCTTTTGTCGGAGTTTTACTTTAACTCTCTCTCTCTCTCTCTCTCTGATTGACAAAATTTTTGCGGGAATTGATTTTGCCTTTTAGACTTTTGCTCGATATGATTGTTTCTGTTTTGACTTGACTTGAAAGGATGGTTTTTTTGTTGGATAATCTTTTACTTTGCGACTGGTGAAAGTCTTTTATGATTATTTGTAGCTCTGAAAATGTCTGTCAAGGGAATTGTCAAGCCTAAGTTTAGGTTGCGTAATGGCGAATTATAGACCGTATCAAAAGGTCTATTGGTGCGTAGTGGCGAATTATGGACCGGATCAAAAGATCTATTGACGGCAAAGGAGACCATACAGTGACCTCAACATCTGACTTCTTCTTCTTTGATCTCCTCCGCTTCAAGAAAACCATTAACAGCAAACTCAATACCAGACCAGTAATGATGTAAACCCGGAAACTACTTTTATCTGAGGAATCCGAACCAGGTTTTTTCAAAAACTCCATCACCTCCCGACCATTCAGAAAGCCATTATGCATCCTTACAGAGTTCCTATGCTAATATTCAAGAGCCCAGAACCATCAGAGACATTCACGACAAGAGCTGGAACTTGTAAGAAGAAGGGCTTCTGAATATCCTAACCGTCCGATAGATTGCTGGCGCAGTGGGCGATCCAGATTGCATGATTGCATCATCTTGAAACGACATAACTAAGAAAGTAATGTAGAAAAATAATTAAATTAAGCTCAGAGCAACTTCCATTTCCTTTATGCTTATATCAAAAAAAGAAAAAAAAGGAAGAAGAATTTAGTTAAGACACAGTCTTCTTGCATCTTTTAATCTTTGTTCTTCATTTGGTAGAAGAAGGATTGATTTAGTCGGAGCAAGAACATAACTACCTCTCTCAGATCATGTCCATCTAATAGATTGGAATAAGTTTGAGTTTTGAAAACAGAGTTGTTCATTGTTCAATTATAGAGAAACATAAACATTGGCTAAAAACCGAGTAAAGGAGAAACACACCAAACTAAACCAGAAACAATAACTGAAATTAAAACACTGACAAATGTGTTGCTTCTTTCTCTACAGTCCTTTGGTTTGGTTGCTTCATTCTCTTTTTCAAAGATTCTTCATAAAGGCTATACAAACGAAAATAGTTTAAAACATTAATTTCACGTATTCATTCATGCAGAAAATTCTATTATAATATACAATTTTTATTTCATCAAATTCAGAACATTACCTCTCTTAATGAGTTGTGGTGCTTCTCCTTCTGTGTTTGTTTCGGCCAAAAGGACTCGTGAACCACCTTGGTTTGTATAAAACCAATATGTATCCAATCGTCATTCCAAATACAATGCCAGGTCCAAATCCTATTGCAGCTGCAATCCAACTAAACACCTCTTCATCTTCTTCCTCTGGCTCCGTCGTTTCATACTGTTGCGATGAGGGCGTGTGGATATCTTTGCATACTTCGTCAAGAGCAGGGCCAAAAAGTCTCGAGTTGTCTTCGAAAGAAGAGCAAGGCTGCGTTCGAAACTGAGTGCCTCCAGGTACTAGACCGACAAGCTGGTTATGGGAGAAGTTCATGTACGCAAGGTACGAGAGATTCCCTAGCTCTTGTGGAATTTCTCCTGAAAGCTTGTTTTGGGAAATGTCCAATGACTCGAGAGCTGTCAGGTTCCCCATAGATGATGGAATGTGGCCAGTGAAAGCATTGTTTGACAAGTTGAGAACATGAAGCTCTTTCAATAGGCCGATGGAGCTTGGAATCTCTCCTTCAAGTCTGTTTCCGGAGAAGTCGAGTGCTGTGTAGATTTTTAGGATACGTACCAGCTCCAACGCTACACCATTTTTCATCAAAACCATTGAATCGTGGTAATAGCCATTAGAATCTCCCATGTAGTTTACATTCGACCGATCTTCCTCTGTCCCAAGTGATGACATTTTACTCCAGTTCACAAAATAATCAGATGGCAAAATTCCACTGAAGTGATTATGTGAGATGTCCATGATTTTCAACTGAAGGAACGAGGCTCGATGTATTGGTCCGTGGAATGCATTGGAGCGTAAGACAAGAACTTGCAGGTTTTGTAGAGAAGTCAACCAGAACGGAAAAGTGTCGTTGATTATGTTGCTTTCCACATTTAGAACTTCAAGGGTAGAGAAATGGATCAAAGATCTTGGAAGCTTTCCCACGAGTTGGTTATGGCCGACGTCAAGCGACCTTAGACTTTTAAATACATTCTCCGGAAGGCCTCCACTAAGAAGATTCTGACGAAGGTTTAGAACTGAAAGATTACTCTTGAGATTTCCCATACAAAGATGGATTGAACCATTGAAGTTGTTGTTAGATAAATCGAGAATGCTTAGAGAGTGCAACGCGCAAATGAAAGAGGGAATCTTTCCTGTGAAATTGTTTTTGGAGCCAAACAAGTACCGCAAGTTAGAGGATAGTCCATGTTTCGTTGGTCTTCCGAAACTGATGAAAGTGTTGTTGGAAAGATTCACGTACGTCAGATTTGGTAGCGTCCATAACCAGCCAGGCACTTGACCTTTGATTTTGTTGTTGGAAATGTCTAGAAACGTCATAGACTGCATGGTTCTTAGGATCTCTGGAAACTCGGTAATACCGCAGCCTGACAAGGATAAATGTGCAGTCTCTCTATAGACTGCTGGGTTCTTAGGATCTGAAATTAAACTTTTGTTTTTGGCTGAAACATGGTTGCCTGAGAGATCCAACCTTTTGAGTGACTTGGAACATGATACCATCCCAATAACAACAATCAGTGTTATTTTTCCATGACTCCGTATTCCCATTAATATAAGAAGGCTTCCGAATCTCAAACTCATTCTTGAACTCGAGAAGTGCATCCCTTTGTTCCGGACGACACAAGTATCTAGTAGGAGCCGCAAAAGCATTGTGAAAATTATAAACGAACAAGAAGAGAAAAGAAAGAGAAATATGAATGATACTCATTGAGTTTCAAGAGCCTTTTGTTCTTCTTTAAGCTACTTTAACTTTCTTGAAAAATCAATAATGAAAAAAGGTGAGAAATGGAAATTGTGATGGAAAAATGGTTTCATGCCATCTCTTTATATACATATAGTCAGTGCTCTAAATCCACTCATCTTGGCTCACCATCTAGTCTTTCTACGAAGTGTTATTCACGTCGAACGAAGAGAGTAAAAAGTCTTGGAGTTGAATAGTCAATTTCCACACATTTTGGTTTAACTTTTTATCACAAGAAATTTCAAAAAGTTGTTGGTCCAACCAAATTAAAAGCTATACACAACAAATGACAACGAAAGCCTTAACGAAAAAGAAATTAACAGTAGCGTCATAGTTGAACGAAGACAGTAAAAAGTCTGTGTAGAATAGTCAGTTTCCACACATTTTGGTTTAACTTATATTACGAAAGCCTTAACGAAAAAGAAATTAACAGTAGCTCATTGATTTGTCAGTTTTGTTGTCGATGTGAAGAGGATTATGAGGAAGAAAATAAGATTGAAGAGGAAAGAGAGAATTGAAATTATTGGGTGGGACATTAAGGAAANCTTCTATTATTAAGATACTTATTTAGCAAATTAGAAATTAAACAATAATAAATGAGGTTAAAAATGGTATTACACAAGTTTTCTTAATTTGTGTGAAAAAACCTTAAACCTTATCTAATATAGAACAGAGGGAGTATACTCCTTCCGTTCTTGATAGATTGATGTTTTGGGATTTACACACATTTTAAAAAACAATAAATATTTACTTTTTTTTTAAATTGATTTAAGGGCAATTCTACAAAATAGCACAAAAAAACTAAAAATTCCTAAATTTAGCACCCAAGAATGAAAATCACAAATATAGCACAAATTTTGACAATATTAGCACAAATTTAATATAAAAATGACTTATAATCATTTCCTAATGGGAAAAAACTAAACCCTAAATTAGAAATAGTGAACCCAAACATAATGTTTAATTCTATTTTAAATTTATTTTTGGTAAATAAGTATTTTTAAATAATTAGTAGTGCTATTTTAGGTATTTTAAATTTAGGGTGCTAGTTTTGGAACAAAAAATAATTTTTGTGCTATTTGAGGGTATTTCTCTTGATTTAATGTTTCCATTAATTGTATTAATACAATTTCTCATTTTCCAATAATATTCCACAAATTTGATATTCTTACAACTAATAAAAATTAAGTAATTTTTTTAATTTACAAATAAAATTCATTAAATACTCATAAAACATCAATCTTTTAAAAACAAAAATAAAACCCAAAACATCAATATATTAGGAACGAAAGGAGTATGTTATTTATTTTTTCGGCTTTGAAGTAAATTTTTGTTTTCTATAAAAAGCATGTATTAATAAATTTATACACGTTTAAAGAAAAAAATGTCATGTACAGCTATACTTTTTCATTCTAGTTTATATATTACTTTGAGATAGAATAGAATCATTACATATTGTTAAAAAGAAGTAGAAATCATTAAATAAAAACATCATATACATATATAATACCTACAAAAGAACCAATAAAACAAAAATCTATATAAAACAAAAAATAAAAACATATATCATCAGTAATAGTGGAATTGAAAAAAAAAATATAAATAAATTAATCATAAATATTAATATACTATATATAGAGTGGGAAGAGGAGATTGTTTGTCTTCTCTGTCTTGAAATATAAAGAAGCGAACAAACAAAAAAAAAAATTTTAATTTTATAAGTGTCGGTGAATTCTTATTTCTTCTCTTCACGTCTTTAAACTCTCCTCCCTCCTCATGTAACCGCTTCGCCGTCAAACTCCATCAGATCTTTCTCTCCGTTTTAGATTTTTAATTTTCTCGAAAAATCAGATCGGGAAAAGAAGATAACGTCGATGATTCCGTAAAGAAACTACTCTCGGTTTTTGAATTTTTTTTTTTGAGGCGGTTATGGAGACGGGAGCGAAAGTAACGGCGGTGACGGCGACGGTTACTACGGCGGCGACGATGGGGATAGGGACGAGGAAGAGAGATCTGAAGCCGTACAAAGGGATACGGATGAGGAAATGGGGAAAATGGGTGGCGGAGATTAGAGAACCGAACAAGCGTTCGAGGATCTGGCTCGGTTCTTACTCTACGCCTGAAGCGGCGGCGAGAGCTTACGACACTGCCGTTTTCTACCTCCGTGGTCCTTCGGCGAGGCTTAATTTCCCGGAGCTTTTGACAGGAGTCACGGTTTCAGGCGGCGTTGGAGGAGGAGATATGTCGGCGGCGTATATAAGGAGAAAAGCGGCGGAGGTTGGTGCTCAGGTGGATGCGCTTGGAGCGACGGTGGTTGTGAAATCCGACGGTGATTACGAGGATAAGGAGAATCGTAACGGAGTTAAGAGCGGTAACGGGTCGTTGGAACGGGTCGATTTGAATAAATTACCCGACCCGGAAAATTCGGATGACGATGACGAGTGTGGGTGAAGATGAGATAGAAGATAAAATAAATTTAAGTAGTTGTAGAAGGAGGAGAATGTTTGTCTCTATGATGCGCGGTGATCACTACTAACTTGCGCATCCTTTTTATCCCTAGTGTGTTAATCATCTCCATTTTTTGTTGTTTCAACCTCGGAAAAACAAAAAAACAAATAAAAATTAAACTCAACTCTCAAATTTGTCACTTGCAAATAGATTGAAGTGATTTAACTATATGATAGCTACAAGGATTGCATAATTTTTGAAAGATAAATTTTGTTTTGGCTATAATTTCAGAGTTTTTTAAAATAATTTTAAAAATATACTTGTAGTTAAGTCTTGGGATTTTTGTATAGACAATCATTTTATCAAAACATAGTTTTTGTTATAGCATTTTACAAAAACTGTAAAAATTAGTAACACTTTATGTACTACACACGCTGATGTGATCATGGAAAGCAAGGAAACTGAAGAAGCAGAGGCAGAAGCAGAAGAGGAGCCGGAGCCAGTTGGAGTAACTACTCGGAGCAGATCTAAGGAGATGGCAAAGGAAGCTCACTCACTCTTAGCTCACTCACTCACTCACTCTACCAATGATTCAAGTCTTCAACATCTCCACTTTGAAGACTACACTCGGTCCTGAAGACTAAGTAACTTAGGTGAGGATTCTGTACTCTTTTCCCATGTTGAGTTTTGTCCCACTGGGTTTTCTCAACAGGGTTTTTAACGAGGCAGATGAATCACTACGTCGAGTTACTTAGGAATCACGACCAATGGGTAATAATGTACAAGTCACACTGGCTTAGTACTTAGTTGTTTTAGAGGTGCACCGATTAGGAACCTTATGGTTGGGACGCCTTGCTGTTTTATTTAAATTTTAGACGCCTTGTTGTTTTATTTCAAACGCTCTGTTGTTTAAGTTGTGTCGCTAGGGTTGAGTTATAAAACCCCAAGCCACGCTTTCCTTTGTTTTCAGCGAAGATTATAGATGCAAGTGCAATTCCAGATTTCTTCTCTCAATCTAATTCTAAGAATACGTTCTCTGAATTCGAGTTTCTTTACACTTTGTGAATCAGAAACTCTTCTATCGGTTCCTCTCCATCTAATCCCCTCAACCATACACTCGTATCATCACCTGTTCTTCTACCTTCACGATATCAGTACACGATACCACTCCATCAACACTTCATCGCTGAGATTGCACCATTGTCTCACACCACCATCGCGGTTCCTTTGTTACAGCACCGTCTCTCATCAGCCTTCCTCTGGAGTGATCTATTAGGGACGCATCAAGTGGTATCAGAGCTCGCTCTGGACCAAAGGCTGAGATC